>JAJMDJ010000008.1:0-66668 GCA_030573495.1 Hanseniaspora nectarophila
AACACACTTTTTTTGAGGATTTTTTTCAATTTTTGGAAGATATTTTGCTGGCTTCTTGATATTATGTTTAAACTCCTTTTTCTTTTATTTATATATTTCTGTGTTGCGTTCTTCACGTGACTATTTCTACATATTTTTACAGTGGTTTATGCTGTAATGTGGGCGTTTTTGGTGCAAAATTTTCACTATTTTTTTTTTTTTTTTTCGAAAGTTCCTTTTTTGGTAGGTTACATGTAAATTGTTATTGGGCAATTTTTCACATGATAATGTTATTCTCAATTGTTTAACAAACCAAGTAAAAACTAACATAATATACAATAATGTCTACTGAATCTATTGTTTCTTTCGCCGCTTTAATCTTAGCTGACGCCGGTGCTGAAATCACCTCCGAAAACATCTTAAACGTTGCCAAGGCTGCTGGTGTTGAAATCGAATCCGTATGTACATAAATAATACCAAAAGGAAAAGGAGAGAATAAATATGGAATTTTGAACTATTGAATCAATTTGAATGATTAAGGAATATATGAAATATCAGGTTATTATACTATAAAGTGGCAGGACCATAGTAGTATAGAATGTTGAATGAAGAAGTACACAATTAAAAAGGAAAGAGATTGCTCATTCGAATGATGAGGAATTAGGATATTAACGAAAAGTTAAGTCCTGGAGCTATTAAATTTAAGGATGGATATGTGAAATATAAAATGAAGAATAATACTTACAGCAAAGGGATAAATACAGAGTACAGTGCACTGAGGAAATTTGAAAATACAATATCTCTGATCACTAATGAATATACAATTGAAAAGATGGTATAATCAAGTGAAAGATTTATGCTTTACACACAAGTTAGGATATTGCACAGAATAGTCACAGCAATGCACAGTATCCTAAAGTAACAGTACAATAGCTACTAGCAAAGAGTTTTAAAAACATCACATATCGCCAATTGAGCTTATAATTAAAACAATACCTTCAGAATTTACCTACATTGCTCAAATACCAGAGTTAAATGATCCCGACAAAATTGCATAACATATCATAGAAGCAATTATGATACAACTACGTTCCTGGTATCAGATTATACTTGAAAAATTTCAAAATGATTCAATAATGCAAAAGACAACTACTCCCTCCAATGCATATCTTGCAATTAATAGCTGTGTCCATACACATATATTAACTGCAAACATGTCAAAAAATATGAAATGGAAGAAAACCTTATTTTACTAACAACTATAACATTATATTTTAACAAAACCAATTACTATTTTACAAACAGGTTTGGGCTGATATCTACGCTAAGGCTTTAGAAGGTAAGGACGTTAAGGAAATCTTAGCCGGTTTCAACTCTGTCGGTGCCTCTTCTGCTGCTCCAGCTGCCTCCGCTGCTGCTGGTTCTTCTGAAGCTGCTGCTGAAGAAAAGGAAGAATCCGAAGCTGAAGAATCTGACGATGACATGGGTTTCGGTTTATTCGATTAAACATTCTGAAACGTTTTAGAAAAAAAAATAACACCATTCTGCAGTTCATATCACATGCAACTAGCCAGATAGTGTATAACTTTTATGTATTTAATAGCAATTATATATAATGGCTTTTCAATCATTCTAGATAAGAAATAAAAAAAATAACAGAAAGCTTATGAATATTACATAACACTACCAATGGTGTTTTTATTCAAGATATCAATTCGTATTCCGTAATATTTTTTTAAAAATATAAAGTGTGTGTTGTCAACAGCAACATAAGAGTTAACTACTTTCCTACGTTGACTTTACACATGGAATATTGCTTCAACCCTCTAATAAATACTGTGTAAGATACACTGTTGTTGTCGTGTTCCCAAAACAACTCTGTTAATCTGATATGCCATGGTGGGTACCCTTGTAAATCTAGGTTAGGACCAAAGTATAGAAGAAGATCCGGTTCTTCTCCTACCAATTGCTTTAATTCACTGTCCACTAATTCCATGGTAATGTCATCTTCTGAAAGTTTATCTTCTTTGTACAATTCTGCTAAACTCTTTGTTAATTCAACAATTGTTTCTCTTCCATCAACCACACTTAATAAAACAATCTCAAGGTTGACTTTCTTGCTTGATGAAGAACGTTCACTCGCATCTGCTGAGACTGGGGTATTGAAATAAACTTCATTCTTGTGTGGAATTTTTACTGCAAACTTTGGTGTCTTTTGGCCTCCAAAGTACTTACACAACTTACTGAAGATGATCTTTCTTAGTAAATCTACATCATATTTTAATAACCCATCGTAGTCATACAACGTTAAATGCTTTATCCCAGCGCTTAAAGACCAAGCAGCCAAATCACCAGCATCTTCCATCAAACCTAAAACACCGCCTCCAACTTCTTCTTCAGATTTGTACTCCAAAATGGCAGCTAATCTTCTTGGTATCTTGGACAAAGATGAGACATCAGTTCTAATTAATTGTGGAGAATCAGAAGGGTTGTATACTAAAGAATAAAATCTTAGTTTCATACAGTTGTAGTTGTATTGGAAATATCTGAACACAGCAAAGACACAGTAAACTAGAGCCAAGAGCAATTTCATAAAGAAATCAATAACAGACTTGTTGATCTTGTAGAATTCTGAAGACAAAAAATCATGAATAGACTTTCGGTTCCCATCGCCTATGTTTATCTTGCTGTTATTTTTGAATACTGATGGATTTGTGTTTTCTTTTGTTCCTTTCATCACATTTTTCACTATGTATTTAGTGTTGGTCAAACATGGAGCCTGCTTTGATACTTCAGGACTCACATTTAGTGGGTTGTATTCCCTATCTATGCTCTTTAGATGATTGGAATTCTTTATATCAACTGAACTGGAAAAAGAGCCATTTTCAAGTGACACTGATCTCTGAGTTTCTGACAATAGATTCTCGTTTTCTGAACATACCATTTTTCGTTTGTTTGTAGTAAGGGTATTTAAACAATATGAAAAAATGCTTTCTTGGGGGTTGTTGCAACAATTTGAAGTATTATAAACTTTTTCTAGAGTATTGCACAAAGTCTAAGATCATCATACAAAAAAAAAAGATTTTTTTTTTTTTTTTTTGGAGATGCAAACGAACACCAGTACCAAAAATGGGGGGGGGGTTTAAACAATTTGCCGCCTTTGTGAATTTCCTGTTTCATGGATTTTATCATCCAAACAGGGATATGTATTAATAACCATTAAATTCATATATACATTTATAACAACTATTCTTCATCAGATGATAAGTTAGGTGGATCAGTCATTCTCATATTAGCAATAAAGATTGGATCTTGATTGTTCTTAAAGGTGTCCTTTTTAAAATCAATATAGTTTTGATAATCTTCTTCATCCACCTTTTCAAATCTGTGCATGTCTTCATAATTATCTGTAAACCCAGTTGATACTCCGGTTGTTGAGGGTACAGATCTTGGCATAATTGTGATTGCTAGTCCATTTCCTAGTGAAATGTTTTCATTTGTTTGTTGTTCCTTGTCAGGTTTATTTTGCATGTTTAATTGTCCTGATAGCTCAAAAATCTTTGAGTAGTTTTCATACCTTTGTTTTTCATCATCAAAAGTGTCCATATGATCGCTTTCGTATGGTTCCAAAGAGGTGTAGTTTTCATTTGGCTCAGAAGAAAAATTATTCGATTCTTTGATAACATTGTTTTCAGAATTCTTTCTGAGTTTTAATATAGATTCAGTGGAAGAATTCCAGTTATTAATGAACACATCTTTTGCTACTGAATCTACGTTATAAGCAGTATCTTTATCTCCAATATCTGATTCCATGACTTCATTTACTTTTTTTTCTTCAAGAACATCATTAGTTGCTGATTGTTTTCTTTTCTTATTTTTGTAATTCTTGGCCAAAGTCAAAAATCCAGTAACATACGAATCACCAGTTTTAATATTTCTATTAACCTTAACAGAATCTCTAGCATTTTTAGATTGAATATACAATTCATCTATTTCTTCAAGAGTTAGCCCTGATGTTTCATAAACCAAAAAGTAAACAGCAAAGATAGCCAAAAAGTTTAATGTTGCCCATAAGAAAAAGATTCTCGAGTGAGAATTGCTTTTATCTGTTTTGTCTGCAGATCCTTCATTAAAGATAAATGGGGTCATTGCTGCACAAATAACATTTGCAAACCAGTTAGCAGCAGCAGATATCGATGTACATTGCGATCTAATACCCAAAGGGAAAATCTCAGCAGAAACTACCCACGTACAACCTCCAAAGGTGGCACTGAAGGAAGCTATAAAACAACAAATGAAAGTCAGTTTTAAGTTTTCCAAACTTGCGTTTGAAAGAGATGATGGCATCTTTACAGTCGAAATGATTGCAACAATATAGTTAGAAGTTGTCATTAAAATTGCACCCCATAACAAAAGCTGTCGTCTACCAATCAGATCAATCAAAAACAAACCAGGAATATTGAAAACAACATTCACTGCATATGTTATTAATGATAAAATGAATGTAGAAGAAACACCAGCTTCTTGGAAAAATGTGATACCATAGTAAAAAATAAAGTTGATACCAGACATTTGTTGAAAGAATTGTAGGGTAACAGCAGTGAAAAGCCTCAATCTTTGTTTGTATCTGGTAGGAGAGTTTTTAAAACAGTCAAATATACCACCGTTAGTATTTAATGACATTTCATAGTCGTAATTAGCCTTAACTTCAACTAGTTCTTCTAAAAGAAGTGTATCTGTAATAGGCACACCTCTGACAAAGGACAATGCTTCTGCAGCTTTATTCAATTTACCCTTCATAACATAATATCTAGGAGACTCAGGCAAATAAAGCATTCCAATACCCAATAAAACTGACCACACAAATTGTAACCCCATTGGGATTTGGTAAGAAGCCTTGGATTTCATTTTGTGAGTACCTTGAGAAACCACTGAAGAAAGAAGCAAACCCCAAGTGATTGCCCATTGGAAGGTACAAATGATAGCCCCTCTGATATCTTTGTGTGAAATCTCGGATTGGTAGTTAGGAATCGCCGCTGATAAAATACCCACGCCAAATCCAGAAACCAATCTGCCCATGATTACACCAATTATGTTCACAGATGTTATTTGAACTATGTTTCCTATGACTAGGAAAAACCAGACTGAAGCAATTATTGTAGGTTTCCTGCCAAATCTATCCATTGAAAAAGGAGCTATCAAAGCACCAGTAAATGTACCTATTGAAAGAGAGGTAACTATGATAGATATCTGCGAGGTGGTAAACCCATTGCTTCCTGTTTGGAAATGCTCTACAAAATAAGACATTCCAATCAAGTTGTTAATCAACCCAGAATCAAACCCATACACTAATCCACCAAAAGCTACAATCAAACCCACAATTAAAGACATTTTAAGGGATTGTTTTTCAGGCTTTTTGGAGAATATAGAGTTGTTTAAAAACTGAGAGTTAATATCCTTTATGTTTTCATTGCCAGTCTCAGAGTTGGATCCATGTAAGTCGTGCTTTTGATTCTTAAAAGTGCTTGAGTAAATTAAGTATTGCTCTAAAATTTCATCGTAATTTTCTAAAATCTCCTCTTGGTTCCATGTTTCTATAGATGATCTTCTTGCCAATGGTTCATTGTTATTGCCATTTTTGAACTTATAATTATGAAAATTGTCTATTTCAAATCCATTTTGATTATTTACTTCCGCGTGTTCAATAACATTAGATTGATTAGGCAAACTATTGAGTCCTTTAGAAAATTCTTGAAATTGCCGTAGTCTTTCCTCAGCAGTTAATTCCAAAGGGGTATTATTTTTGGCTTTTTCATCATGATTAGTGTCACTAATTTTAAGCTTTTTGTTCAATCCTTTCTTTCTATTCTTTAAAAGATCCTGCTTTCTATCAAGAATGGTTCTATATTCTGTTCTTCTTTTTAATAGTTCATTAATAATATATTCTGAATCCATCTTAGGATTGATTTTGGTGTTGCCTTTGCTTTGTTTATGGTGTTTGTCATGTAATATAGAAGACATAGTTGAATTGTTTATTTTAGACAAAGAGTTTATGACTGTATTTGATTGGGTTGATGATAATACCCTACCACAATCGTTGCTGACATTATTCGTTGTGTATTCATCAAGCTGATCCAAAACTGATTTTAAAATGCCCAGGGATT
Source organism: Hanseniaspora nectarophila (assembly GCA_030573495.1). Classification (NCBI taxonomy): domain Eukaryota; kingdom Fungi; phylum Ascomycota; class Saccharomycetes; order Saccharomycodales; family Saccharomycodaceae; genus Hanseniaspora; species Hanseniaspora nectarophila. The sequence goes on from JAJMDJ010000008.1 coordinate 6,144, forward strand.
GTTCATACTCCAAGTCATTGTCAACAGACTCTTCATCCACTATAGAAAGAGTCGTATTATAGTTATTATGATCAGACATTGTTTTCTGTTTTATTTTATTTTATGTTGGTATAAAAAAACGGACCCGTTTATGTACCTCTCAATTGTTGTAATGTTACTTAGAAATTAATTCCTATAAAGTCTAAAATCTCAATCAAAGTTTTGTGTTGAAATCAATTATTGTTTAATATACATATCAACCTTAAGTGGTTATTTGTCCAAGTGTGGTTTCTGTTAATTTCTGGACTGATCAATCCATATGAAGTTTATCAGGTAAAAAGAGAGAAAAAAAAAGTGTAAAAGCCTGCTCATCAAAAATACTGGTAAAAATTTGACATTATTCTACCCCACCGTAGGACATAAAAAAAAAAAGTAAGCATGAAAATGAAGGCTAATCGAAACGGCTAATAGGAACCCTAATTTTTTAAATTTAAAATATGGACAATTCACAAACAGAAATGAAAAATATATATCTCTCTCTAATATTTATTAAAAAATATTTATTTGTATCAATCATATATAGATCATTAAATTATTTCTTGGCAATGCTAGCTTCAGTGAAACCAATGAATCTCTTGACACCAGTCAACCACTTACCGGCTTGTTCTGGGTACTCATTGGAAATCTTGCTTTGTAAGGCCTTTGCTTGTTCAACATTTTGAGTATCTAAAGATTCCATTATCTTCAAAATATCTTCAATAACAACTCTTTCAGTGATCAAGCTCTTTTGCTTCAAGTGGTTGTTCAAAATCGTTAGTCTCTTTTGGGTGTCCTTGATTTGTGGACCCAACTTTTCTCCTAATCCTTCAGTTACTTCACTCAACTTACCTAAGAAGTAGTCTTGTATCTTTGTACTTTCTTCTTCAGTAAACAACTCATTGTCTTCTTCCAATTCCTTGTTTTCTTGATCTAAAATAACGGTTGATTCAGCTGGAGCAACGACTGGTTCAGAAACTGGTTCTGGAACGGCTTCAACAGGCTTAGATGGCTTGTTTAGAATAGGTGGTGCACTTGGGACCACACTAGCTTGTCTTTTGACAGGCGGTGGTGGAATTGAGACTGGTGTAGTGGTTTTGGCAGGGCCAGCAGGAGCACCAAAGTTGTTAGTGATTGGAGGTGGAGCAAACTTACTAGTGCTGCTTTGTCTGGCCACAACTGGACTCTTAACTTCAGCTGGGGCATATGGGTTATTGAACTTAGGTTGCTCTGGTACTATTGGTTTCTTGGTAACAATGGATGGACTAACAAGAGGTGGGGTAGTAACAACTGGAGCAGTTTGAAGTGGAATGTTTCCCATTGGTGCATACTTAGTTGATTTTTCAGATGGAACTCTAGCCTTAGGCTTGCCAGTTTGGTCAGAAAGGTTCTTACTTGACAAGCTTCTAACAGCAGCCTTTGGTGGCGGTGGAGGGTTAGACATTTGTGCAACCTTTGGAGTACTTGGAGTGGATGTCAACTTAGCAACTGGAGTGTTGACCACAGATGGTTCCTTCTTAACACCAATGGCTTTAGCTCTAGCAGCAGTATCAGGCAATGGTAAAGCAAAGTCATTCCAACCAGCATTAGCATGTCTGTTACCAACTGGCTTTTGACCAGATACCATATCAGCAGGAGCCTTGTTTGGAGATTCTCTAACTGGAGGTTTAGAATTGGCAGAAATGAACTGAGGTTGAACTGGTACTCTTCCGATTGGTGGTGGAGTACCGAATGAACTAGCTGAGTTGTTGACTGGAGCTGGAGTTGGATTTGATGTTATTATAGTAGCCTTAGGCATGTAAGGGTTAACAACTTGAGGTTGAGCAACATTAGCAGCGGGAATTGGAGCACTCATAGGGGTGGAAACAGGAGCTTGAGAAACTGGCTGCTGAACTGGTGGGGCATACATAGCAGCCTTGGCATGACCGGCCTTAACAGGAGCCAATGAAGCATAAATGGATTCACCAGCTGGTACTGGACCCTTATTTAAACCAACAGCGGAAGGTCTGCTTGGGATAGTGTTATTGACGGAACTCAATGGAGCACTTTGAGCAGCAGCTGTGTTAACAAATTGAGCTACAGGCTTTATTTGCCTAGCTTGTGGTATGTTTTTAGCTTGGTTTTGATACTTGCTTTGAGTAACAGGGGTTTGAGATTTACCAGAAGCAATCATGACTCTTTGTTTTTCAGTAGCAACATCAGCATTATCGCTTGGTAAAATGTCTAAGAAGTTCAAGGCTAAGTCAAAGTTACCATTGATGCAGATTACATTGACAAATTCTAATACAATACTGACAATCTTAGGGTTTCCTCCAATTAGAGAATTGTTGCTACCATCAGAGTCAAAGAAGTTAGCAAAACAAGAGAATCTTTCAACAAATTCAGATAAACTTTCTAAGTGAGCTTCATAGGCTGAGTTCTTGGATGTTCTTAGTTCCTCTTCAATTTCCTTTAATTCATCAACCCAAATAGAGCTGATTTTTTCGTAGATACTAGCAGACATGTAAACAATCAAAGCATCGTATCTGTTACCAGCTTTATAAAGTTTTTCACCTAAGGCAGTGAAGAATTTCTTTTGAGTAGCTTCATCAGAAACGTAGTTGGTAATAGCCTTGTAGACGTGCTTCCAGTCTGAGACATTGGTCTTTTCAATCAAATCATCAAGTTTATTTTCAGAAACAGCATACAAAAGTCTGGAAGTCTTTGAAGTCTTGGCATTCTTGACAAAGTACTCAGAAATAATCTTTTCCTTTAAGTCATCGTTCTTGGAGATATGTGCAATAACCAAAGCTTCTAACAAGTCACCACTGCTCAACTTGAAGTTAGCAGCAGCCTTGAAGTCCTTGTTGATGACAGCTCTCAAAATTTCATCAGATCCGAATTCATATTTTTCAGAAATATTGGACAAATCTAATGTCTTTTGTTCCAACTTTTCAAAGAATTCTTCGTCTTCTTCTTTTTCTTCCTTGGTTTCTTCAGATTCACCATCTAAAGCCAAGGCTTCAGCAAAGAAGGCATCTTTACCATCTAAAGAGATCTTGTCTAATAATCCCCAATCCTCTTCATTGTTGTTGTTCATGGCGTTATTAGATCTCTTGCTGATAATAGCATTAAAGTCTTTAGTCTTCAAGGCGTTTTGCAATAATTCGTATTGTTTCTTCAAGTCCTTTTCAGAGTCCTTGGCATGTGGTTGGGTAAAGACAGAAACAGATTTTCCATCGGGTAAAACTCTAACCATCTTACCTCCAAAGGCCCAAGAAGCAGCTGGTCTTCTACCTTCAGATGCCAACCATTTTGGAATGTGCATGGTGAATGGTTGAGATTGATTAGCCTTCTTGACATTGGCCTTCTTCAAAGAGGAGCCGGTAGCTTTAGAAGAGCCTTCATTGCTACTTGAAAGAGAATTCCAAAAGTCATCTTCAGATTGTTCAACATTCTTGGCTTCTTCCTTGTCTTCTGGGGCAGCATTTCTTTGCTTTTCTTGTAATTCAGCAATGTTTGCATCTATTTGTAAATCTTGCAATTGTTGAACTTCAATCAAAGAGTCGTGACTGGCAGTGGCAAAGTAGTCTGGAATACCAGGAGCAAACTTAGCCTTGAAAATCCAGTTGGATCTGCTTGGGTATTTGTGGATTAGACCCTTTTCAACTTCAGGATCCCATAAGCCAACAGTGCAATCTGAGGAACTACTTAATAACAAACCTGAATCTTGAGAACACCAGTCCAAAGATAGAATACCCTTTGAATGACCGTTGTTTTCTAAAACTTGTAAAGGTGTGTTGGTCTTTCTCAAATCCCATAAAATAATAGATGAGTTCATATCTGAGTTGGAAGCAGTGGCAATAGTAGTACCACTGGTTGAATGCCATTCAACAACATCAAATAGTACCTTTTGGGCAGTTGTTGGGTTTTGGTAATTGAAGTGTAAGATTTCCTTCTTTTGGTTGAAATCCCAAATGGAGATGGAACCAGTGGAAGAACCAGCGGAAGCCAAGATATGTCCAATTTTGTTGTTCCAAGAGATGCTCTTGACACCATCAACATTACTTATAGAGTCACCAGTGGCAATAGGTTCATATGAAGAATTGGAAATTTTGGAAATATCCCAAACATTAATTAAACCCTTAGCATCACCAGTGGCTAATAAGTTTTTGTTGACTTGGCTGAAACTTAGACATTGAACAGAAGAAGAGTGCTTCTTGAAGCTATTGATGACTTTCAATTCTTTTGTTTTGCTGTCATAAGAATAAAACTCAACGGTTCCGTTTTCTAAAGCACCGGCAATTACGGAGTCGTCACTGGACCAAGCTAAGTCTAAAAATTTAGAAGAAGCATTGATCTTGGCCAAGCTTACAGAGTTTTCATCTGATGTGAATGGATCAACAATTTCTATAATACTATCATTACTGAAGTTAGCATCTATTTTACCACTTAAAGAACCCAAGGCAAGTTTTGGATGCTTGCTGTTAGACCAGGCAAATGTGGATGATTTTTCAATAGATTGTAAAACAACCATTATATTTTTATTTTATGTATACAACTACTGATTTGTATGTCAATAACCAATATTATGAATAAATGGATTACTGTTTAAATTTTTTTGGTTTTGTTGATGTCTATAAAAGTAGTTTAGAGAATTGTATATTTCAAAGGGGATAAAAAAAAACCACATGTAGACTTATATAATTAGTAAACATAGTAAAAATAACACACTAATATTTTTTTTTGAAACAGCACACCAAACATTTTTTTTTTTTGAAAATTTTTTAATTCCCCCGCACACACGCATTATCTAAGAAATATATGGTACTCTTTAACCCCGATATACATTTTTTTTCAAAGCATTTTTATCATGTCATGAATCTATACACCAGATACAAACTAAACATATACAATGCCATCAATAGAAGATAGCAAATACTACAAGGAAGCTTTTGAACAGTACGAAGAAATAAAAGGAGATGCAAACTCAATAGAAGGTCTTGAAGATTACGATAAAAGAATATTCAACACAGGCTGCTATTTCCAAAACCTCATATTGCATCTATGTCACGCTGATACAGGTGACTGGAGAAAGTGCACAGATGAAATGAAGTGGTTTAAGGGTTGCTGGGAACAGAACAATAATCCACAAAGAACTTTCCAAAACGACAAGTCTGAAGAGCAGTGCGAACGTGAGTTAAGAGAATGATACCAGTAACTCAATGCTTGTACATCCTTAATGAAATAAAAATACCAACTCTATATATGACTAAGCTTCTTTCAAAGTATAGTGACCTTCCTGTAAATATGATTCCCAATTTTTTTTTTTTGTTATTTGTTTTGACGCGTAAATACAAATTGAAACTATTTTTTGTTTTGTTTTTAAGATCACCAAAAAAAATAACCAAAGCCATTAACAATGAATACGAAAGACTCTGGCCTTCGTAATCCATTTGAGAAGATTTTAAAGAAGAAAGCAGATCCTAAACCTTTACCAAAAAGTGATGTCAAGACATCATTAAAGGATATAGTCTATGAATTTCTGGACTCAGATGTTGATGAAAACATTGAAGAACAACCAAAATTAAAGAGCGATGAACCAATGATAAGAGATAAAAAACCAAAAAATGAACCAATAAAGCTCCGAAAAGCTAAGGACACTTTATCGGATTCCAAAAAATTCAAATTCATAGATCCAGAGGTGAATACAACTCGTCAAGAACTTCCAACTCCAATCCTGCCAAAGTATCAAAGAGTGTATGGTTCTGATGGAGATTACTTAGAAAAAAAACATGCTGTTAAGAAACGAAAGATGAACAAAGAAAACAACATTGTTCTAGATAACAACAAATACATATTATCTATTGATACAAACAAGGCAATAAGAAATTATACAGAGTCTGAATTGACAGAAAAACATAACAAGGCTGATAAAACCCTTGCGAATTCTTGGAAAAATATCATATCCAAGTACGAAGAACTGGGAAAAGACCAATCATTGAGTGATGTTGTTGATTTAAAAACAGGAAGAATCATAGTTGATAATGGACACTTAAAGGGGCTGAATCAGCAAGATACTTTAAAGCAAACTGAAGATAGAAATTACAATGTTCTGGGCAGGATTAAAAACTCATATGATGATGACTTTTTGGACTTACTGAGTTCAGAGAATGTAGTCAATGAGGCTAAAAAGAAGGACATTGATGTTATGGATTTGAAGGAAAGAGGAATTCTGAAAGGTTTGAATTTGAATCTTGATTTGACTATGTCTGATCTGGATACAGACGATGATGATGGTGATGATGATGCTAGTTTCCATGCCAACTCCGAAGAAGAGCTATTGAGCGAAGCTGAAACAATAGAAAGTGATTCACTAAGCGATATTGAAGTTGATGATGAAATAGAGGAAAGTTTTGATCAATAGTTATATTATGTGATGAGATGCCTTCGTTATAGAAATTTCCAGAACTTTTTTCTTGTTTTTTTTTTTTCTCAAAAGCGCGAAATGTCAAAATCCTGAAGATCACACACAGCTATTTTTTGAAATTATTTCCTTTCTATAGTTTAAGCAATATATTTGAATATTGAAAAGCATATCTTATAGAAACCAAACAACAAAAAAAAAAACACAAATTATTAAAGATGGGTAAAACTACATTTTTTGACGTATCTATTGGCGGAGCTGAAACAGAAAGAATAATTTTCAATTTATTTGAAGATGTTCCAAAAACCACCGAAAACTTTTACAAACTTTGTGAAGGTAACGATGGTTTTGCCACTACTAAACCAGATGCACCATTATCATATAAGAACTCTATATTCCACAGAGTCATTCCAAAATTCATGTTACAAGGTGGTGATTTCACCAAAGGTGATGGAACAGGTGGTGAATCCATCTATGGTGAAAAGTTTGAAGATGAAAATTTCATTCACAAACACCACAAGCCGTATTTGTTATCCATGGCAAATGCAGGACCAAACACCAATGGATCTCAATTTTTTATCACAGTAGCCAAAACTGAATGGTTAGATGGTAAGCATGTCGTATTCGGTGAAGTCATCTTTGGTAAGAGAACCGTCAAGAAAATTGAAAACTTACCAACTGATAATGATAAGCCTGTAGAAGATGTTACTATCGTTGATTGTGGTGTTTTAGAAGATGACTATACTGTTGCCGATGATGCTGAAAAATTAAAGGCTGATGAATTCGGTGATGATTGGGAACCATTCTTAGAAGATGAACCAAGAATTGATACAGCCTCTTTCAGAAGTGTCATTGATGGTGCCACTGCTGTTAAGGACATTGCTGCCAAGTGTTTCAAGGAAAAGAAGTTTGATGCTGCTTTAAACAAATACTCAAAGGCTTTACAATATGTTGAAACTTACATGCCAGAAAGTCTACCAAAGGAAGAAGAAAAAGAAATCAAGGACTTAAAGATTGTTTTATACAACAACATAGCTATTTGTTGCATCAAGGTTGGTAAATATAAACAAGCTTTAGAACCAACAACCAAGATTTTACATTTAGAAGAAATAGAAGACAAACAAAAGGCTAAGGCTTTATACAGGAGAGGATTGGCTTACCATCACTTGAATAACCCAGACATGGCTTTGACTGATTTAGAGTTTGCCACCATGTTTTCCGCTGATGACCAAGCTATTCACAAGGCTATTGTGGATGCCAGAAAGCTGAAAAAGACTATGCTAGAAAGGGAAAAGAAGAACTTATCTAAGATGTTCAACTAGAGTATTTAATAAAGCAATTTTAAAAAAATTGATTAAAATTATGTAGTTTCCAAAAAGGGTATTTTTTAAAATCAGGGCAATTCTTTCTATACATTGGTAATGATATTTTTTATTATTATTTTTACTCCGTAAATGTGTGTGTTTCCCACATAAAATTTTTCATTTGCTTTTCTCCGACTAACAATTTCATGAAATATTTCAAATTTTGGGTGTTTGAAAATTTTTTTTGTCGCCCAACCCTTGTGTTTTTTTTTTTTTTTCTTTCCTCGTTTTGTTATTCATTTTTAACAACTATTCATAAACAAACATTTAAAACATTAGTATTACTTTAACAAACCATCAAGCTTTTTTTTTTGACAAAGGAAAGGTAGACACTTATTATAAATACTTTAATAAATCTAACTCCCCTCCTTTTAATTTTTTGATTCAATTTGTCTAGTTTAGTATCATTGCAAATATTAACATAGAACAAATAAATAAAATAAAAAAAACACAAAGGTCAAATATTCTTTCTTAATACATTAATATAGAATCAACTTAGTTCTATCCATCATTATTGAAAATACCAAATTAACAATAATAATATTAATATACAAATAGAATTGATAACAACAAAGGATTAAGAGACAGTTTTTTGAATTAAATACATTAACAAGTTCTTTTACCAAACAAAATAATAAAGAAGAAACATCCAACCTTTTTCTTAATTAAATAAATAAATTCAAAACAAACAAAAATGCAAGAATCTTATTCCAGTGCTCCATTAAGAACCGTCAAAGAAATCCAATTTGGTTTGTTTTCTCCAGAAGAAATACGTGCTATTTCTGTTTTGAAGATTTCCACTGCTGATACATTTGACGAAAAGGGTCAACCTATTTTAAATGGTTTAAACTCTCCCCTATTAGGTTCTGTAGATAGAAATAACATGTGTCAAACCTGTCATGAAGGTATGAGTGATTGTCCAGGACATTTTGGTCATATTGAATTAGCCAAGCCAGTTTTCAACATTGCATTCTTAAGTAGAATAAAGAAAGTTTTAGAATCTGTTTGTATTCACTGTGGTAAGTTATTACAAGACGAATTTGATCCATTATTCAAGCAAGCCATCAGATTAAAAGATCCAAAAAAGAGATTCAATGCCGTTTGGTCCATTTGTAAAATCATATCAACCTGTGAAACTGATGTGGTTGTCAACAACATCCACATATCTAGAGGTGGTTGTGGTCATGTTCAACCTCAAATCAAATTCAACGGTATCGGTTTCTTAGCTCAATTCAAGAAAAAACCAAATGCCGCTGGTAACAACAATGATGACGATGATGAAGATGAACCAGAACAAAGAAACATATCTCCAGAAGAAGTTTTGAATATATTCAGACACATATCCTTAGAGGATTGTTGGAGACTAGGTTTCGATGAAGATTACTCCAGACCCGAATGGATGTTATTGACTGTTTTGCCAGTTCCACCACCATGTGTTAGACCGAGTGTTGCCTTCAATGAATCCCAAAGAGGTGAAGATGATTTGACTTATAAGTTAGGTGATATTTTAAAAGCAAACATCAATGTCCAGAAATTAGAAATTGAAGGTGCTCCACAGCATGTTATCCATGATTTTGAAAAATTATTACAATATCATGTTGCTACCTATATGGATAATGATATTGCTGGTCAGCCACAAGCTTTACAAAAGTCCGGTAGACCTGTTAAGTCCATCAGAGCAAGATTAAAAGGTAAGGAAGGTAGAATTAGATCTAATTTAATGGGTAAAAGAGTTGATTTCTCAGCCAGAACTGTTATTTCAGGTGACCCTAATTTAGAATTAGACCAAGTCGGTGTTCCTTTATCTATTGCCAAGACTTTAACATACCCAGAAATTGTTACTCCTTACAACATTGATAGATTAACTGAATTAGTCAAGAATGGTCCTAATCAACATCCAGGTGCCAAGTACGTTATAAGGGATAACGGAACCAGAATTGATTTGAGATACAACAAGAGATCTGGTGACCTACAACTACAATACGGCTGGAAAGTTGAAAGACACATTGTTGATGAAGATCCAGTTCTTTTCAATAGACAACCTTCCCTACATAAAATGTCCATGATGGCGCATAGAGTCAAAGTTATGCCTTACTCTACATTCAGATTGAATTTGTCTGTTACATCTCCATATAATGCTGATTTCGATGGTGATGAAATGAATTTACATGTTCCTCAAAGTGAAGAAACCAAAGCAGAATTATCCTTATTATGTGCTGTTCCATTGCAAATTGTTTCTCCCCAATCCAATAAACCTTGTATGGGTATTGTCCAAGATACATTATGTGGTGTTAGAAAGATGACTTTAAGAAACTCATTCATTGACTACGAACAAGTCTTAAACATGCTATACTGGATTCCTGACTGGGATGGTGTTGTTCCACCTCCAGCTATTGTCAAGCCAAAACCACTATGGTCTGGTAAACAACTTTTATCCATGGCTATTCCAAAGGGTATCCATCTACAAAGATTTGATGACGGAACCACTATGTTATCTCCAAAAGACAATGGTATTTTGGTTATTGATGGTGAAATCATTTTTGGTGTTGTTGATAAAAAGACAGTCGGTTCTTCAGCTGGTGGTTTAATCCACGTTGTTACCAAAGAAAAGGGTCCATATGTCTGTGCCAAATTATTCGGTAATATACAAAAGGTTGTTAACTACTGGTTCTTACATAATGGTTTCTCTATTGGTATTGGTGATACTATCGCAGATGAAAAGACCATGGTTGAAATTACTGAAGCTATTGCTATTGCCAAGGTCAAGGTTGAAGAAGTTACCAAAGAAGCTCAAGAAAATTTATTGACTGCCAAGCATGGTATGACTTTAAGAGAATCCTTTGAAGATAATGTTGTTAGATACTTGAATGAAGCCAGAGATAAGGCCGGTAGATCTGCCGAAATTAACTTGAAATCTTTGAATAATGTCAAACAAATGGTAAGTTCCGGTTCTAAAGGTTCTTTCATTAACATTGCTCAAATGTCTGCTTGTGTCGGTCAACAATCTGTTGAAGGTAAGAGAATTCCATTCGGTTTTGCTGACAGAACTCTACCTCATTTCTCCAAGGATGATTACTCTCCAGAATCTAAAGGTTTCGTTGAAAACTCTTATTTAAGAGGTTTAACTCCTCAAGAATTCTTCTTCCACGCTATGGGTGGTAGAGAAGGTTTAATTGATACCGCTGTTAAGACTGCTGAAACTGGTTATATTCAAAGAAGATTAGTTAAGGCTTTGGAAGATATTATGGTTCACTATGATGGTACTACCAGAAACTCTTTAGGTAACATTATTCAATTCATTTATGGTGAAGATGGTTTAGATGCTGGTCATGTAGAAAAACAATCTATTGATACTATTCCTGGATCAGATGCTGCTTTCGAAAAGAAATACAGATTAGATGTTATGAACAAAGATACACAAATGGTTAGATTACTACTAGAATCTGGTTCCGAAGTTGTTGGTAATAAAGAAGTCCAATCAATGCTAAATCAAGAATACAAACAATTGATTTCTGATAGAATCACCTTGAGAAAGGTCTTTGCTGATGGTGAAAACAATTGGCCATTACCTGGTAACATTAGAAGAATTATTCAAAATGCTCAAAACACCTTCAAGATTGATATTACCAAACCCTCTGATTTAACTATTCCTGAAATCATTGAAGCTGTTAAGGACTTATTATCTAGATTGCAAGTTGTTAGAGGTAAAAATGCCATCTTACAAGAAGCTCAAGAAAATTCTATTACTTTATTCTCTTGTTTAATTAGATCTAGATTATCAGTAAAGAGAGTTATTCAAGAATTCAGATTAAACAAGCAAACTTTGAAATGGGTTATTGATAACATTGCTTCTCAATTCCAAAAGTCCATTGTTCATCCTGGTGAAATGGTTGGTGTTTTGGCTGCTCAATCTATTGGTGAACCTGCCACTCAAATGACCTTGAATACTTTCCATTTCGCCGGTGTTGCCTCCAAGAAGGTTACTTCAGGTGTTCCAAGATTAAAAGAAATTTTGAATGTTGCCAAGACCATGAAGACTCCTAACTTGACTGTTTACTTAGATCAAGAATACGGTGCTACTAATGAAACTGCCAATATCATCAGATCCAAGATTGAACACACTTCTTTGAAGAGTGTAACCATTGCTTCTGAAATTTACTATGATCCTGATCCATTAGAAACTTGTATCGAAGATGACCAAGAAATGATGTTCATGTACTCTACTATTATCACTGATGATGAAAGAAAGAGTTTGGAAAACTACTCTCCATGGTTATTGAGATTAGAATTAGATAGACATTCTTTGAATGACAAGAAGCTAACTATGGCTCAAATTGGTTCCAAGATTAAGAACACCTTCGAAAATGATTTGAATGTCATTTGGAGTGAAGATAATGCTGAAAAGTTAGTCATTAGATGTAGAGTTATCAGAGATGCTAACTCCATGGATGAAGATACTGAAGCTGAAGAAGATCATATGTTAAAGAGAATTGAAAACAATATGTTGGAAACCATTACCCTAAGAGGTGTTAAGGATATCGAAAGAGTTGTCTTAATGCAATATGACAGAAAGATTATCAACCCGGAAACTGGTGATTACCACAAGATTCCAGAATGGGTTTTGGAAACCGATGGTGTTAATTTATTCGAAGTTATGATTGTTCCAGGTGTTGATGCCTCCAGAATCTACACTAACAGTTTCATTGATATAATGAATGTTTTGGGTATTGAAGCTGGTAGAGCTGCATTATACAAGGAAGTTTATAATGTTATTGCCTCTGATGGTTCTTATGTTAACTACAGACACACATCCTTGTTGGTTGATGTTATGACTTCTCCTGGTTTCTTGATGTCCATTACCAGACATGGTTTCAATAGAGCTGATACTGGTGCTTTAATGAGATGTTCTTTCGAAGAAACTGTTGAAATTTTAATGGAAGCCGGTGCTGCTGCTGAAGTTGATGACTGTAGAGGTGTATCCGAAAATGTTATATTGGGTCAAATCCCTCCAATTGGTACTGGTACATTCGATGTTATGATTGATGACGAAGCCTTGAGTAAGTACATGCCTGAAGAAGTTCCTCTATTATTAAAGGGATCTATGGATGACGGTACTACAACACCATATAATAGTGAAGTTGGCTTAAAGAGCTCCGATATTGATATGAGTGATGAATTAATGTTCTCTCCTATTGTTGATGCTGGTTCTTCTGAAGCTCTTGCAGGCGGATTTACTGCATACAACACTGACTATGAAAACTCAACTGCTTATGGTGGTAGTACTTCTTCTCCAGGATTTGGAGGGGACACTTCTCCAGGATTCGGTGGAAGTGCCTTCTCTCCATCTGCTGGTTACGGTAATTCTGCTGCTTCTCCAAGTTATTCACCAAGCAGTCCTGGATACTCCCCAACCTCTCCTGGATACTCAGCTACTTCTCCAAGTTACTCCCCAACTTCTCCAAGTTACTCCCCAACTTCTCCAAGTTACAGTCCAACTTCTCCAAGTTACTCCCCAACTTCTCCAAGTTACAGTCCAACTTCTCCAAGTTACTCTCCAACTTCCCCAAGTTATAGTCCAACTTCCCCAAGTTACTCTCCAACTTCCCCAAGTTATTCACCAACTTCTCCAAGTTATTCACCAACTTCTCCAAGTTATTCACCAACTTCTCCAAGTTACTCTCCAACTTCCCCAAGTTATAGTCCAACTTCCCCAAGTTATTCTCCAACTTCTCCAAGTTACTCTCCAACTTCCCCAAGTTATAGTCCAACTTCTCCAAGTTACTCTCCAACTTCTCCAAGTTACAGTCCAACTTCTCCAAGTTACAGTCCAACTTCTCCAAGTTATTCACCAACTTCTCCAAGTTACAGTCCAACTTCTCCAAGTTACAGTCCAACTTCTCCAAGTTATTCACCAACTTCTCCAAGTTACTCTCCAGCTTCTCCAAGTTACTCTCCAGCTTCTCCAAGCTATGGATCTCCAACAGCACCAGCCTTTGGTGGTAGCTCCAACACATATGGTGAAGATGAAGACGAAAAGATGGAAGAAAGTGAAGAAGACAAGTCTTAAAAAACTTTTATTATTCCTTAAATTAGTATAATATGTATATATTTAGACATATATAAAAAACATGAACAAAAGTATTAATAAAATTTATGAGTACAATAAAATACATCTAACTTTAGTTGGAAACCTTTTTACTGATCAAACCTTCAAAGATATTGAAACTGTTGCCATCTGGTTTTAGTTGGTAGACAGTGTCCTTATTAATATCTCTGACTTCCAAGTATCCATAATCTTCTGAGATACCCAAAACTTTACACTTGACTCCACCCATATCAATCAAAGTAACTGGTTGACCAGTGTGCATCCAATATCTATAATATCTTCTTAAAAAGGATTGCAAAATAGCTGGATTATCAAACTTTTCAAAGTGATCCAACCAAGAATCCAAACAGTTCAAGTATCTAGCAGTAATTCTTTCAAAAGTTAACTCCTCCAAGATTTCAAAGTTATCTGATTTCTTATAATGCGAGTTGATAATTTCTACCCAGTCTTTAATACAAGGATTAGGATCCTTGTTGAAACAGTTGACACCAATACCAATCAATATTTCCCATCTAGTGGTATACTTCAAGTTCAATAAAATCCCACTGACTTTGATGAAGTGCTTTGGATCAACAGTATGGCCATCAATGCTGGTTTTAATAAATTCTTCTAAAGTCAATCCTGATTGCTTGAAATGACTGTGATAGTAAGATGGTTTCAACATGTATAAATCATTTGGCCACTTGATCACAACTGGGATGAGACAGTATTCGTCATCTAAGTTTGACATAGGGAAAGGAGAGGCTCCACTTGAAGGATGGTTATATGGACTGTTAGGATTGAAGTAGTCTCTAAGAGCATCACACATGGCTAAAGCAGCAATATATTGCAAATAAAAGACCTTTAAGCCCACTTTGTTATCAGTAAAGTTTTTAGACACAGTTTGAGCCAAAACACCTTTAGGAGATACCCAAACATTACCAGATCTACCTTTACCTAGTAATTGAACCTCACCAATGTTCAAAACACTTTTGTTTTTGAATGTATCCTTCATTAAGATTGGATTGGCATCAAGTAACGCAGATGTGGATGAAATCTTTTCAGTTAAAAGCAACATCTCTGCTAATTTGTTATTTGGAGATAGTTTTGAAAAGAATCTTTTAGAATTAAAAAAAGGAGTTCTTTCATTGTTGTTGTTTTCATGCTCGTTGATAGGCAAAACAATAGACTTTGGGATTTCTGTAGTTTCCACTTCAAAAATGCCTTTATGGTTCGTTAAAATGGATTTATTATTGTAACCATTGAATATTTGGAAAGTATCAGCTTCACACTCCTTAACATCATCCTTTGATTCTATATACTGACCAATATTCTTTGAATCTTTGTAATGTAAGTACATAGGGGATAAAGTCAGGTCTTCACCAAAGTTCAAAGATTTGGTGGATTGGTTGGTTTTTAAACCCAGCTTTTGGAATAATTGTTTCCAAAAAATGTCCCTAGAGTCACATTGTGTGTTTAACTCTTCAATCATACCTGGTGGGAACTCAGCACCATTCTCAGTTGCGGATTTCATAATCTTTGGAATGTATTCTAAATGAGGACCCATCATAACAGAAGTACATTCTGAAGGGCTATTTGGGTGACACAAAATTACAGCAGCTTTATTGGCTCCAATAGAAGTATCACTGACTTCAGTTTCTTCTTCATTGGTGTATACCTTCAAATCTGATTTCTCGTTGTAAGTGGCTAAAATTTCAACATTGTCGTACTTTTCAGCATCAATGAAACATCCACCACCATTGAAGAACCCATTGGTTTCAAAAGATGTTTGCTTTGAACCAAAGTTACAAGTCAACTTGGCGACTTTGGCACCTGAATTGTCACCATACAAAAATCCATCGAATTGGGGACCTCTAACTAAGCCTGGGTATAACTTCAATGGTCTTTCTTGTTTTATATGCTGAGTAGGAATTTTGAAGTCAATTCTATCTGATAATAAGTATCCACCAGCACAAATACCTAAAACAATACCTTTGTGAAACTTGTTTAAGATTAAATTCTTGATTTTATTGTTTTCCATGGATAGTAACTTTACATATGGGGTATCGTAACCTCCAGGGAAGACCAACATCTTGGATTTGCTTGTATCATACCATGGTTCGTTAAGCAATTGTTCTTTGGTAATTTGCTGAACTGAGTAGTTTGGCTCTAGGTGCAATTTAAGAAGATTTGTGGTGTGCTTAACAGTTTCAAAGGAACTACCTTCGCCGTTATAGACTAAAATATTCATTATCTGTTAGTGGGGGGTTTTTTTGGTGGTGTTTATTATTCTTTGTTTTATAATGAACTAACAAATAAAAACTTATTCAAGAATAAGAGTAAATGCTTGTTTATATATGTGCAAAAAATAAAGCTTAATATGTTTGGTTTTGTTGAAACTTTTTATGTTTTTGTTGACATAATTAAAAAAAAGGTTATTTAATTTTAATTTGATCATGATATTTTTTTTCTTGTTAGATTTCAGTCATCCAGCTATGATTATCTCCTTTTGTGAGAAACCAACGCATGTTTTTACAACTCATACGAATTTTATTGCTTTCAGTCAGTTTTTTGACAAAAAACGAAAAATTCTGATTTTCTTCACCAATAATTTTTTTTTTTACCTTTTTTCTAACAAAAAAAATATAAAATGTTTAAGGTGATATTCATACCATTCAAAACTGTTCATTTCTACTATTATACAATCCGAAATAGCCAAACAACACCTTTCTCACGACAGATACCTAGCGGTGATTAATGTTTAGACAAATTCTGCCTTTCAAGTATGGCTTTGGAATACAGCATAAACTACTCCTACGCAATAAAACTATACTGACAAAAATTCCTAGTATTTATATGATCAATAAAAAACTATATTCAACACAGAAACCAGATGATGAAATCAAAAAAGTCAAATTGGAAAATAACAACAGTATGAAGGGACTGTTTAAAGAATTTAACACAATTCCAAACATCATTTCTATGACAAGAATCATATCAACCCCACTCATAACATACTCTTTAATCCATCAAGATTATAAAACTTCTATTTCACTGTTTTCTTACGCAGCTATATCTGACTTTCTGGATGGATACATTGCTAGGAAATACAATATGCAAACAAGACTTGGATCTATATTAGATCCATTTGCGGATAAATTTTTAATACTGTGCACAATTTGTGGATTATATCAAGTAATACCAACATATGTGTTCAGTTTATTCTTGCTTAAAGACTCATTACTGATTTTGAGATCTTATATTTCTTTTGCAAAGAATAAAAAGAACAATTTCATCACAGAGCAGAATATAAACTTGCTACAAATTAAACCAACATATATCAGTAAAGCAAACACAACTTTCCAACTTTTATACATTGGTGGGTTATTTGTCTTTATGGTTTATAAAAAACAAAATGATGATGAAGAACATGACGAAGAAAAGAAGAAGAGAATAGACACTATTGAAACATTTTTCAAGTACTTTGGGGTCTTTGTTAGTACCACAACTGTACTTTCTGGATTGAGTTATTTAGGACCCAAATCTATACGTTCTTTTTTGAAATAATTAATAAGCATGTATTGTATATAACATTTTATTTATTCGGAGAATTTTTTTTTTTTTTATCTACTAAAGTTGATATCATCAATTCTTAAAATACTCTTACAACATTCAGCAGCTAAAGTGATGGCACTGGTACTGACCAATAAAGGTTGTAAAATATGTTCGTCAACAACATCGTCAATAGCACCGGATCTTCTAGCAGATAGACCAGCAAATTTCTTACCATCGGCCATCTTGTTTTTTAATTCAGTAATAACATTGACAGAGTTCATACCACTATTTTCAGCTAGAGTAGATGGAATAATTTCTAAAGCCTTAGCAAATTCTTTGAAACATTGTTGTCTAGATCCAGATAACATATCAGCTTCACTTGTTAGCTTTCTAGATAAATAAATTTCAGGACAACCACCACCTGGTAACAAAGCTGGCTTCTTAACCAAACATCTTATGACACATAAAGCATCATGAATAGATCTTTCTGTTTCATCTAAAATCAAGTTGTTGGCACCTCTGATAATAACAGAAACTGTAGGTTGAGTAACCTCAGTGGATTGTTGATAATATCTCTTGTATACATTTTCTTTATTTATACCAGAAGAATATTCAGTTTGTAAAGATGAAATGGAGGCTGTGGTGTTGACTCCTGATAGATCACCTGAAGATTCATTCAGTCTAACCTTTTCTTGTTCAAGTAATGTGTGTTTATCTTGATCAGCAGATTCAGAAGTGTCCTTAGACTTTTCCTTTGCTACAATAGATTGTTGTTTGATACCAGTAATGGTCAAAATTCTTGAACCATCACTATCAATTTCTTCAACTAAATCAGCTTGACCTAATCTGTCTTCAGTGAATAATTCAATATCAGCAATACTCTTACAACCCAAGGACTTGGATAAAAATTCAATTTCATCTCTTTCAATATCCTTAACAACCATGATTTTTAGTTTGGCTAAAAAGTGTAAAGCCATGTCATTGACAGCATCTCTTAAAATGGACTTTTGAATCAACAAAACATTACACTTAGATTTCTTGATTTTCTTACAGATATTTAGCAAATAAGCTCTTTCTTCTTTTAAGATCTTATCCATTTGTCTATAATCATTAACAATGATGTTATTTTGGGTATCTGGTTTTGGTGGAGAAATTTGGAATTGGATTAAACCAATTTTGGCCTTTTCCATTCTAATAGGACCATTTGCTAGCTTTACTGAAGTTTGTGTTAAACAAACACCATCAACCATTTCAGTGTCATCAATAGTACCACCCAACTTCTTTATCAGTCTAACATTACTTAGATCAACATTGACACCATTATGAGTTAAATCATCAGTTGCAGCGATGTACTTATCACCAGCTAACTTCAAAACACAATCAACAGACAATGGAGCCAGTTTGTGACTGTATTGGTTAACAATTTTAGAACTCAATGAAGTGGAAGCAGCTTTGACTAATGTTTGGTAATCGTTTTGAAGATCAATCTTTAAAGCCAAGTCTTCGTATAATATTTGACAACATCTAGCTGAGATTTCTTGGAAGGTTTCTGCAATGATCATTGGGTGAATACCCATGTTCAATAGTCTTTCACAGGCATGTAATAAACTACCAGTAAGAATGACTACAGAAGTGGTACCATCACCACTTTCAATATCTTGAGATTTACTGACTTCAACTAACATTTTAGCAACTGGATGCAAAATAGCCATTTCTTTCAAAATTGTGTGACCGTCATTGGAGATTATTGTTTTACCCCTAGATGTTTTAATTAACTTATCCATACCCTTTGGACCTAGAGAAGTTCTGATAGCATCAGCTACTGATCTGGCAGCAATGATGTTAGCTTTACGGATCTCCTGAGGTTTGGATCTTGTTTGAAAAGTAGCATTGGAGCCTGAATTAGATACAGATGTAGACATCGTGTTTTCAATATAATCGAAACTATTGCTTGGTTGTTTGGTTTCTTAGAAATTTTGTAAACTATGAATTAACACCTTGATGATATAAGGCAAAAAAAAAAAAAAAAAATACTTGATGTGTTACGAAAAAAAAATTTTCTTTCTTTTTTTTCTCTTTGACTTTGAAAATTCAGGTGTTTTGGTTTAAGTCCGATTTCATGAATAACACTATATTAGTTACGTGAAGACGGTCAAATATTTGTTCTTATATTAAAAGTAGATTGATCTTGATCAATGAGAAAGCATTTTAGCATTTAGTTGATCACCCGTTTTTTTTTTTTCATATTCAAAGTAATATAATCAATACTCTTTTTATACTTTTTCAGGTTAGAGAACAAAAACATCAATGATTTAGTATATTACAAACGACTGGAATATAAGTATATATATAAATCTTTCTTTTACTATAAATAGTTACCTTTTTTTTTTGTATATCTTTAAATTTAAAACATGAAGAGATTCAACTTTCTAACATTATATCATTTTAAGAGGCCGAATAAAAATATATTTCTAAAAAAAAAAAAAAATGGGTCAACGTTTAATTAAAACGTATTCAACCCCTTTGAAAAATATAAATTCAATTTGTCATGAATAAAAGCTGGATAATTTCATGAGAGTTTTATATCAAAGAGTTGGAACATAGGTTAAAAATACTACATCTCGAAACCAAACAATAAAATAAAAAGTTTTACTTTATAAATTATGATCAACACAGTTCAATTCTTAGTTTTATTAGGAATTCTATCGCAAGCTATTTGTAATGAGATCAGATATCCTGTAAAAAAGCAACATCATCTTTCAAAAAGAGATCATAGCAATTCTTCAGTAGACTTAAATGTTTACACTATTGAATTCAAGGTAGGGTCTAAAGAAAAGAAAATCAGTGCATTGATGGATATAAACTCATCAGATTTCTGGTTTTTGGGGGACAATGCATGTAACACATACATAAACTCCTCAATTGCAACAAAACATTTGAACAAGACAACTAATGAAACTATTTTGAATATCTGTAAACATGGAACTTTCAACTCATTAAATTCAACAACATTCAAAAAAATCTACAAAAATAATGTATTTTACAAAAACTATGAAAGTGACAATAGTTTTGCAGCTGGATACTGGGGAGCTGACAACATCATGATAGGAAATGCAACTTTAGAAAACGTCACCTTTGGTGTAGCATCCATTGCAAACTCCACCAGTAAATGTGGCCTAGGATTTAGAAATGCAGAAAGTTCAAATATAAATCCAGCAAAAATTGGGAACATTTCTTTGAACATTTCAGGAATTGAAATAGATAAAAACTCCACAAAGTCTTTTAGCTATGACAACTTGCCATACTCTTTAAAAAGCCAAGGGTTTATACAGAGAGTTGCATATTCACTATTTCTGAATACTGAAACGAAAAATGGTAGTAGTATTTTGTTTGGTGCCGTTGACGAAGGCCAGTTCAATGGAAAGCTAAGCACTGTTCCAATAGTAAGAAATTCATCACTTACTTTAGTGAACAAAACTAAAGTTGATGATTTTGTCATAACTTTGCAAGGAGTTGGGTTTGTAGATGCAAAGGGCCATGGAACAACTTTTAATACCCAAATGATGCCGGCTCTTGTGGACACTGGTGTTACCGGAGTTATTTTACCTAAAACTATAGCTGATAGCATAGCCAAGCAAATGAAGGCAAAATTCAACAACAAAACAAGAAAGTATGAATTAAAGTGTCCAAATGAAAAGAATCAAAAACTTTCAGCATTTGTCTTCAACATAGGAGGTATAAACTTCTTTACAAAGTATTCTGATTTCATTACATCTGGAAATAATAGCAAGAATTGTGTTTTGGATATAAACTACAACCATTTGGACTCCACAGTCTTAGGAGATGCGTTCCTAAAGAGTCTATATGTCTTATTTGACTTGGAAAGCTATGAAATGTCTTTTGGCCAAGCAAAACTTGATTCTGCACCTAGCTCGATTGTGGTGATTCCTTCTAACGGAAGCACTTTTGAACAAGCAACAAAAGCTGAAAAGTACTCCACTATTTGGACTGCCTCTCCAACCAGTTACACAACTGGAGGTGATATATTTGATAGCTCCAAGACAATTTCGAATCCATTTTTTAGTGGTACTACATCCAAAACATTTTCTACAAAAACAAAAAAAGCAGAAAACCGTGATCATGAAGCAAAAAAATCAAAAAATATGGGATCTGTTTTAAGCATAGGTTACATCACGTTCTTAATCAGCATATTTATTTAGCCACGTTGTTGATATGTAATATAACATGGAATTAAAAAAAAAAAAAAAAAAAACAATATAATTTTTTAAATGATAGTGGAATCTGTTTACTTATCACGTCTTTATCCGTAATCGCTAAAGAAGATTACCCGTGTCTCAAAAATTATATCTACATGATGTTTTTTTTTTCAGACATTCAGAACAATGTAGATTTTCTTTAATCCGCTTACAACTTGTAGCCTTTTTATTATTATTGAAAAAATAATCTCACATTCTTCATGTTACAACTTACAACACTGATAAGAGTATAATATTGTTAATTAAAGACATCCTCAGGATTTTGACTACATAAAGGGCTCACTGGTCTAAAACTAATTATTTCATTAAGGTTAACATTTCTCTTTTTCTTTTTAAACAAAAGTTGTAACACGGCATTATAAGTAAACCCAAGGAAATAGCTTTATAACAGTTGTTGTGACAAAAACACAGATTCTTTTGTTATTTTTTTTTATTTGCTCTTTATACAACAATGCAGACTTATATACAAGTTTTGCTAGCTTTATCCGCTTTACAAGCCATTAATGGTGCTGATGCTCCTAGATTCGCTGTCAAGAAAAACTATGCATCCGCTCCCGCCTACGCAAAGAGATCATCTAGCGGTGAGCTGTTATTTCAACTTGTCAACAAAAAAATTCATTATTCTGTTGAAGTTGTTATGGGTTCCAACAATCAGAGCTTTCATGCGTTAATAGATACTGGTTCTTCTGATTTGTGGGTTTTAGGAACGAATTCTTCAGGTGTGAATGCTTGTGATGCCTTTTTGGATTCTGCTGGTTTTAACTCTGTTCAGCAGACACCTGAAATTACTCAAGAAATTCAAAAGATTGAAGGCAACTGTAAAATTGACGGTACATTTACTCCTTCAAAATCCGACACATTCAAAGCTGAGGACAACAATGTTCCATTCTATATCCAATATGATGATTTAACTTTCGCTGAAGGTTATTGGGGTTCTGACACATTGACTGTCAATGGTGTTCAAGTTAACTCTTTGTTATTTGCTGTTGCTGACATAAGTAACGCAACCAATATTTGTGGTATTGGGTTCATGCAAGGTGAATCTTCAGATACAACCTTCACCCTGCCTGATGGTTCTTCAACTTCTAATCAACAATTATTTACCTACAACAACTTGCCTGCTGTCATGAAAAATGAAGGTTTAATTAACAGAATTTCTTACTCCTTGTTTTTAAATGGTGTAGATGATCAAGATGGTGATTTGTTGTTTGGTGGTATTGATACATCCAAGTATGTTGGCAACTTGTATACTGTACCTTTAGTAAACGTTCAAACCAATACTGATAAACCTGTTGCATTTGATATCACTTTGCAAGGTGTTGGCTTTGTTTCAGAAAGTGGTCAAGCCACTACTTTAAACACCCAATATTTCCCAGCTTTAGCTGATTCTGGTACCACATATTTACATGTTCCAGCACCATTAGCTGAGGTAATGGCTTCTGCCGTTGGTGCTAGTTTAGATCAAGACGTGGGAATTTTCGTGATGGATTGTCCTAGTACCTCCGAAATGGATCAAAATGCCTTTGTATTCCAACTTGGTGGAGTAAATTTCTTTGTCCCTTACGCAAACTTTGTTGAGTACACAGACAAGGAAGGCCTATGTATTTTCACTGCTATACCAACTTCAGATCAACATGTTATGTTGGGTGATAATATATTACGTAGTTTATACGTAGTTTATGATTTAGAAAACTATCAGTTATTACTCGCTAGAGCCAACCTTGCTGGTGCTGACACCAATGAATCTAGTGACATTGTAGTTATTCCAGCTGCTAGTGAAGCTATTTCTATTGCAACTACAGCTCCTGGATACTCAAGTACCTGGGAATCTATTGTAAATACATTTAGTACTGGTGGTGATATTTTTTATGGTTCAACTTCTGTCGCTAATCCATGGGCCACTACTCCTACTCAGTATATTGCTAATACACCTTTAACCGGGACGGAAACTCCTGCAACTGGCGGTACTACTCCTGCAGCCGGTGGCTACACACCTTCAGGTAAAACCTACACAACTATGACTGGTCAACAAACTGGTCGTGGCGGTAATACCAATGGAGGTGGTAACACTAACGATGGTGGTAATACCAATGGCGGCGGCAACACTAATGGTGGTGCTAATACCAATGGAGGTGGTAACACTAACGGTGGTGCTAATACCAATGGTGGTAACACTAACGGTGGTGGTGCTAATACTAATAGTGGTAACACTAACGGCGGTAATACTAATGGTGGTGCCAATACCAATGGTGGTGCTAATACTAATGGTGGTAACACTAACGGCGGTGGTGCCAATACTCAAACACCAGCTTCTTTCCCTAAGAGCAAAAACAGCGCTGCTATCTTTAGTGGTTCTTTGATTGCTTTGCTAGCCGCCCTATTCGTTTAAAAAAAAAAAAATTTATTTCATATATATTCACTTCTTAATATAAACCAGTTTTTCAGATATTTTGAAACTAAAGATGTAGTGAATGTAACCTCAATACAATCCGCAGTATCAATCCTTGAAAGCAAAAATATAAAAGCCTGATTTTCTTTGATCCACTATCATGGTCTCCTTGCAGCCACATATTGAGAGATCATTGGCAACTATCCCAATATGTAGTGAATTGTGAGCATGATATGATTTGAACAAAATGTGGCTTTAATCAAAGGCGTTTTTATACTGATTTCTTTATCAACTTTTGTTCTTTATGCACACTTTGTTTTATCATTAAATGAGATAGCATGTGGATTTAATTTTAAATAGTAGGGAATGTGTTGTATGCTACGTATTCTCCATGGTAATCCAGATAACGCGCATGCCCTGTGTCTATTTTTTTTCCCCCCACAGTTGCAAGAAAATTGGATTGTAAAAATCACAGGTAAATCCACAGCCTATTGTTTTTTCCCCATACAAATTGCCTTTATCCGCTTACAATCTTGTTCCTGACTTTTTTTTTACAATAATCAACATTCTTGAGGCTGCAACAGGTGTGATTCATTAGATTATAATTTTATTAAAGAATCCAATTTTTAAAAAAGCTGGCTGTAAGAATCACTATCTGACATATTGTCAACATATAAATAGAGGTTTGAAAATGGTTCATAAATGAAAATTAAAATAAAGTTTATACTAAAAAAAACCAACAAAAACAAATAATAGTTTTTTTGAATAGTAATTGTGATACTAAGCAAATATTCTTCCGTTATCTCTATTTTTCTTTGTTTTTGAAATATTTTGCTCTTTATACAGAATGCATACTTATATACAAGTTTTACTAGCTTTATCAGCTTTGCAAACCATCAATGGTGCCGATGTTCCTAGATTCCCAGTTAAGAAAAACTATGGATCAACTAGCACTATTGGTAAGAGATCATCCACCGGTGAGTTATTATTTGAAATTAACCATGAACAAACTTATTACTCTGTTGAAGTAGTTTTAGGTTCTAACAACCAAAATGTTACTGCGCTATTAGATACTGGTTCTTCTGACTTGTGGATTCTAGGTACTAATTCTTCTGGTGTAAATGCTTGTGATGCCTACTTGGATGCTGCTGGCTACACATCTGGTGGGCAATCAAGTGATAATTCTCAAGAGATTCAAGAAATTGAAGCAAACTGTCAAACTATGGGTACATTCAATCCTTCAGAGTCTAAAACATTCAAGCACATCAAACCTAATGATCCATTTTACGATAGATATGGTGATTTAACTTTTGGCTATGGCTTTTGGGGATCTGATTCCTTAACCGTCAATGGTGTAGAAGTTAATTCTTTGTTATTTGGTGTTGCTACAATCAGTAATTCGTCTAATGTTTGTGGTATTGGTTTCAAGGAAAATGAATCTTCATTTTATAACTTCACCTTTGTTACCAATTCCTCAACTGGTAATGTTCCATACGGGATCAATGTTGATGAAGGAGATGCTTTTACCTATAGCAATTTACCTTATGCTATGAAGGACCAAGGCTTAATCAACAGGGTCTCTTACTCTTTGTTCTTGAATGGTATTAATGCTGATAGTGGTGATTTATTATTTGGTGCTATTGATACTTCCAAGTATGTTGGTAATTTAAATACTGTTCCATTGATCAATATTGCTCCACATTACTACAAAACTCCTGTAGAATTTGATATTACCTTGCAAGGTGTTGGTTTTGTTTCCGAAAGTGGTCAACCGACTACTTTGAACACCCAATACTTCCCAGCTTTAGCTGATTCCGGTACTACTATACTACATGTTCATGCAAAGTTAGCTGCGGCAATGGCTTCTGCAGTTGGTGCTACTTACAGCGAAGATGCAGAATTTTTTACTATGAATTGTCCTAGTGCTTCTGAAATGGAGAAAAGTGCCTTTGTATTCCAATTTGGTGGTGTGAACTACTTTGTGCCTTATGAAAACTTTGTCTTGACTAGTTCCGACCCAAACACATGTGGTTTTGCTGTTGTTCCAACTAGAAGTCAACAAGTTATTTTGGGTGACAACATTTTGAGTAGTTTATACGTTGTTTATGATTTAGAACATTATGAGTTATCACTTGCTAGAGCCAACATTGCTGGTGCTGACATCAACGAATCTAGTAATATTGTAACCATTCCGAACGCTAACTCAACTCTATCTATTGCAACTAAAGCTCCTGGTTACTCTAATACATGGAGTGCTGTGATTTCAACATTTAGTACTGGTGGTGATATTTTCGGCGGCTCTACTTCTGTTGCCAATCCATGGGCCACTACTTCTGCTGTTTACTTAACCCAAACAGGCGGTGGTTCTGGTGGTGGTAATACTCCTGCACAAGGTGGTGCCACAGGCACTCCTGGAAACGGTGGTAATACTTACACAACTTTGACTGGTCATAACACTGGTGGTAACACTAACGGTGGTGGTAATACTTACACAACTTTGACTGGTCATAACACTGGTGGTAACACTAATGGTGGTGCTAATACCAATGGTGGTAACACTAACGGTGGTGGTGCTAATACCAATGGTGGTGCCAATACCAATGGTGGTGTCAACACTAATGGTGGTGCCAATACTCAAACACCAGTTTCTTTCCCTAAGAGTAAAAACAGTGCTGCTATCTTTAGTGGTTCTTTG
Source organism: Hanseniaspora nectarophila (assembly GCA_030573495.1). NCBI lineage: Eukaryota > Fungi > Ascomycota > Saccharomycetes > Saccharomycodales > Saccharomycodaceae > Hanseniaspora > Hanseniaspora nectarophila. Next base: position 32,930 of record JAJMDJ010000008.1, read on the forward strand.
ATTGCTTTACTAGCCGCCTTATTCGTTTGAAAAAAATAAAAAAAATTTTTTTTTCTATATATATTCAATTCTCAATATAAACCAGTTTTTCAAAAAATTTGAAACTAAAAAAGTATGTACTAAACATAGCTATGATGAATTCGGCATTACCAATCCTTGAAATCAAATTTAGAATACTTCATTTTTTTAAAAAATCCATTGCCATAGACTCTTTGCAGCCACATACTGAGAGATCATTGACTACCAAATATGCAGTCAATTGTGAACATGATTCCAACATTTAAAGTTCTTAAAAAAAAGTGAGGATAATTAAAGGCACTTGTTATCTTATTTTTTTTCTAGAACCACATAATTATATCATTAATTGAGATAACAAACTGTGTGCATATAATTTTTATGATATTATAGGGAATGTAATATTTACAAATACGTATTCTTGGGAATAAATCAAATAATATGTCTGGCTTTTAACTGTATTTCTTATTGGTTCCCCCCACAGTTGCAAAAATATTCTATCGTAAAACTTTTAGGTTAAAACAGTGGCACCATTGTTTTTTTTTTCGTATAAAATATTTTTTTTATTATCCCCTTAAAACTTTATACCTGACTTTTTTATTTTTTTAACAGAAATCAACATTCTTGAGCCTGCAACAGGTGCTATTTATTAGATCATTTTTTTAAATAATCCCCTTCAAATTGGTGGCTGTAAAATTAACTATATGATATATTCTCAGCATATAAATAGAGGTTTGAAAATGGTTTAAAAAAATATAAAAAAATAAAAAAATAGTTTATAGTAACCAACAAAAACAAATAATAGTTTTTTTTTGAATAGTAATTGTAATACTAAGCACATATTCTTCTATTATTTTGATTTTTCTTTGTTTTTACTATATTTTGCTCTTTTATAAAATGCATACTTATAAAAAGGTCTTATTGGCTCTATCCGCTTTGCAAGCCATTAATGGTGCCGATGTTCCTAGATTCCCAGTCAAGAAAAACTATGGGTCATCTAACACCGTTGCTAAGAGATCCTCCACCGGTGAGTTACTATTTGAAATTGCCCACGAACAAACTTATTACTCTGTTGAAGTTATTTTAGGTTCCAATAAGCAAAATGTTACTGCTGTTTTAGATACTGGCTCTTCTGATTTGTGGATTCTAGGAACTAATTCCTCTGGTGTTGATGCTTGCGATGCCTACTTGGATGCTGCTGGTTACAAATCTGGCGGACAATCAAGTAATGATTCTCAAGAGATTCAATTCGTTGATAATGTTTGTGATTTATTTGGTACATTCTCTTCTTCTAAATCCGACACTTTTAAAGTTCAAAAGGCTGATAATCCATTCTATATCCTCTATAGTGATTTAAGTTTTGCTGAAGGTTACTGGGGCTCTGACTCCTTGACTGTCAATGGTGTCGAAGTTGATTCTTTGTTATTTGCTGTTGCCGAAATCAGTAATTCCTCCAGTGTATTGGGTATTGGTTTCATGCAAAATGAAGCTTCTAACTTCAACTTTACCCTTTACAGCAACTCCTCAACTGGTAATGTTCCAGCTGCTTACGTTACTGAGAGTGGTAACGCTTTTACCTACAAGAACTTACCTTATGTTATGAAAGACCAAGGTTTAATTGAGAGAGTCTCTTACTCTTTGTTCTTGAATGGTATTCATGCTGATAGTGGTGATTTATTATTTGGTGCTATTGATACTTCCAAGTATGTTGGTGATTTAAATACTGTTCCATTGGTCAATGTTTCTCCACAATACTACAACAATCCGGTGCAATTTGATATTACCTTGCAAGGTGTTGGTTTTGTTTCCGAAAGTGGTCAAGCCACTACTTTGAACACCCAATACTTCCCGGCTTTAGCTAATTCTGCTACTATTATAACACAAGCTTATTCAGAGATAGCTGCAGCAATGGCTTCTGCAGTTGGTGCTACTTACAGTCCGGATTTAGGTTTCTTTCTTATGAATTGTCCTAGTTACTCTCAAATGGAGAAAAGTGCTTTTGTATTCCAATTTGGTGGTGTGAACTACTTTGTGCCTTACGAAAGCTTTGTTTTACCTACTTCCAATCTTAACACATGTGTTCTTGCAGTTATTCCAACTTTAGATCAACATGTCATTTTGGGTGCCAACATTTTGAGTAGTTTATATGTCGTTTATGATTTAGAAAATTATGAGCTATCACTTGCTAGAGCCAACTATGCTGGTGCTGAAACCAATGAATCTAGCGATATTGTAAGCATTCCAAATGCTAGCTCAACTCTATCTATTGCAACTAAAGCTCCTGGTTACTCTAATACATGGAGTGCCGCGATTTCGACATTTAGTACTGGTGGTGATATGTTCGACGGTTCTACCTCTGTGGCCAACCCATGGGCTACTTCTGCAGCTTACCTAAATCAAACAGCTGTTACATCAAGTGGTGCCACAAGTACTTCTTCCAATAGTGATAATTCCACCACAACTCTGACTAGCCATCAAACTGGTGGTGACAGTACCGATGGCAATGGTTCCAGTACCCATGACAGTGGTGCTAGTACTAGCGATGGTGGTTCCCATACTGGAACATCAACCTCTTCACATAAGAGTAAAAATGGTGCTTCTGTTTTTAGTGGTTCTTTGATTGCTTTACTGGCTGCTTTGTTTGTTTAAATATTATATATATATATATATTTAGTTCCTTTAAACATACATTTTTTCAGAAAAAAAATATTATCTGGATTTATTTCCGATTTTTTGATACAACCCATATTTTTAAGAAACTATTCTGACACAACATTAAAACAAATAATTATAAAATCCAATATATACAATTATTTTTCTTGAGAAGATAAAATAGCGTCAATGCCTGCATCTTCGCCAACTGCTTCCAAGAATTCTTGATCACTCAAATTGGATCTTGGACCCTTGAAGTATTTATGCATGAATAAGTAGTAACCAGATAAAGCCATTGCTAGAATACCAAATGTAAAGACAACGGTGTAGTTCATGGTTTCTTTATCTGGATGGTTGACGGCTGGAATCATCATTAATACAATCATAAAGGCTTGATAACCAACAGCAACAAGGTTAACAATGAATGAACCAGTGTCACCTAAGTAGAATGGACCTTTGTCAAAGGACTTTCTTGCATACGTAATTTTCAAAAACATAGGAATGGCTAATGCCATGTAGAAACCAGCAACAGCAATGGTGAACAAAGAACTGGCACCTTGATCTTGGAAAATCAATAAACCTAGAAGTAAGGAAACAGCACAAGTACCGTACATGGCTCTTATTGGAGTATTTGTTTTGGTATTAACAACAGCTAACCAATCAGCTGGGAATGGTGGCAAAACTCTGTCTCTACATAGAGCATAGAAGTTTCTACTTGTAGCCATGATGGCAGAAACACCCATTAAGAAACAACCAAAAGACATCAATGCCATAATGGCTATAGTCCAGTTCTTACCTAAAGAGTTCATAAAGACTTGGGTTAATGAATTGGTGTATGCACTTTTCATAATTGCATTAACTGAAGGACCCATACAAGCATAAATACAAATTAACATTAACCAACCCAATAACCCACAAGCAGAAATAGACATGATGATACCAAAGGCGGCTGGAGAAGCCTTTGGGTCTAATAGAACACTTCTCTTCATGTTTCTTGGAGTGTAAATAGCTTCTTCAGACATGTGGATTGGAGAATCAAATGCGGAAATGGTCCAAGCAGCTGGAAGTAAAGCATTTAAAATCCAGTTACCACCTTTACTCCAGTTAGAATAGTTTTCCGCATCACCAAAGATGAATTTACTATCATTGAATGGAATGTTCTTATTCTTGGTACCAATAGGTAGGGCAATGAATACCAAAACCAATAGGAAAACATTGAAGTAGATAGACAGTTGCTGAACTCTTACAGAAATTTTACCAGAGAAAGAACCAATAATGGCACCAAGGATTATACAACCGGCGTATACACCATACTTCTTAGCATGGGTAGCTTCAAAATCTGGATTGGCGACTTGAACACAAGATAAAATTTGACCAGAACATGAAAAGAAAACAGAACACGCACCAGCAGATAAAGCAATGGAGTCCAAAACACAAACTGCATATGCACAGACATCTTTATACTTTTCAGGAGCAAATTTCCAAGCAGCTAGATAAACTGCCGAGGCTGAAGGAAAAGCAGAACCTAATTCAGCTAAGGCAATACCAACAGGAAGAATACCCAAGAAGGAGGTGAAAAGCCAACCCCAAGAAGATGATGCACCGGCAGATGTTGATTGAGTGAAAACAGCAGTAATTGAAGGCAGCAAACCCATGATAGAAAAGGCAACACCAAAAAGATCATAGTACTGGTATGTTCTGTTTAGTTCTTGCTTATAACCTAGTTGTTCTAATGCTAATTGTCTGTCTTCGGATCTGACAACATTGATTGTATGACCGTTTATGGATTTAAATGTGGATAGTTGGTGTGCCAATGGCTGGTTTGGGCTTGTGACTTCGACTTTAGAGAAGTTCTTTTCTTCAGCAGAAATAGATTCTGATGATACTGACATTTTTATGTTGCAGTGTGTAGTTATTTATTATGGTTTTTTGAAAATTTTTTTGTTGATTTTAATTTTAATTATAAATTTCTTATAGCTCATCTACTTTCTTATATGCAATTAAATTTACCCTTAAAACCAAAGAATGAACTTCTGGAAAGTGTTCATTTAATTTTATTTTTTTTTTGATAAGGGTCGACTGTTATCAATCTTAATCTCAAATAGTAAATGGAAAAAAAAAAAATAATTATGCAATGATTAATGAAAAATATACCATAATTTGAATTAATTGATTTGTTATCTCAATAATAAAGGCACAAGACTTGTGATAATAAAATTTTTGAAATTTGATTAATCAGCTCGATATTTTTATCTTGTGCTTTTTTTATTTATTTGCTAGTAAATATTTCCTTTTTGGGTAATTTTAAGCGATGATATAATTTTATTTTTTTATATATCTAGCCCTTTATACTTTTATCACCATATTTTATTTGATAAGAAAACGGAATAAAATGGTGTTTTTTTTTTTGAATACACTTTATTTGTCGCTTAAATGTAGATATTCTAAAATTTATGATTGAAAGAGCAGTAATTTAGCTTTGTTTAAAAAATGCAAATATAAGTTTGTGATTGATTCACTGATTTGGAAAATAATCAAAAAAGTTTAATATAACTTTTACTTGTAAAGTGAGATGCATTATATCTTTTACTACGGTTTTAATCATCGAATACTGATTGTGGTGTAAAAAATATATGTATTTTTCTTTTTCCCACTCTAATATAGGAAGTTAAACTCCACATGCTGAAAATCACGAATCTGAAGTAATACACATCAACCTTTTACAGAAGGTATACCTAATATATGAAAAGCATTAATCTTTCTAGTGGAAGACAAAAAGTTTTGTCCCAAAAGACTTTGTTAATTTCCTGAAACATCAATGTTGCTTTCAATTTTTTTATAATACATCGGCCAATGTCTAACATAAATAATTATACATAAAGCAGAAGTATAAAAAAAAATCTGTATGTATGTTTGCTCACTACTAAGTATAAACAAATGCTATTATATTTCTTTTAATGATTACTTTTTTTTTTTTTGATTTTAATTTGATGGAAATTATCCTTGTGGTTACATCATTTTTGAAAAGGAAATGGTAAGCCGTTACAAAGAGCGCAGTGTCTTAATTTTGGTTAATGATACCCCCCTTTTGGCTTATACCGGAATTTTCTAAAACAGGGTTCTTATAGTGTAAATCGTTAGAAAAGATAATATTGATCTTCTTTTTCATTCAACGAATAAAAAATCGGTGGGTGATTATTGTTACCCAAAGGGGAAATTGTAAACAATTACAGTGGTGTATGTCCTTTTTTTTTTTTTACAACTGTCCTTTTTTTTTTTCTTTTACAACCAAAAAATTTTAAAATAATACAAAAATAACCGATCCTCCTTTTGTTTACCTCCTGAGATTTCCATGGCTGAAAAATGTTTCATTGATAAGGATAAACAATTATCCAATATTTACCTCCTTAAAATACGTATAATTAGCATGGAGATTTGATTTATACTCAACATATAAAAACAGATTGATAAAACAATGTTCACGTTATGTTTAACTTTGTTTGTTTAATAAAAAAGAATATACTAAACACCAAAACCAATATAGTTTTATAACAACTATTTGCTCTTTAATCTAACAATGCATACTTATAAACAAGTTTTATTAGCTTTATCCGCTTTACAAGCTATCAACGGTGCCGATGTTCCTAGATTCGCCGTCAAGAAAAACTTTGGATCATCCAAAACCATTCAAAAGAGATCTGAAAGCAATGCTTTGCTATTTGAAATCACCAACCAAGAAGATTTCTACTCTGTTGATGTTGTTTTAGGTTCCAACAACGAAAGTGTCACCGCCTTATTAGATACAGGTTCTTCTGATTTGTGGGTTTTAGGAAAAAACTCTTCTGGTGTTAGTGCTTGTGATGCTTATTTGCAAGAAGCAGGTTTCACCGATTCTCAAAATTCAACTGTTGCTCAAGAAATTCAAGGTGTTGAAAGTAACTGTGATTCATTCGGTACATTTTCTTCTTCTAAGTCCAAAACTTTTAAAGTTCAAAAGGCTGATGATCCATTCTATATCCAATATGGTGATTTAACTTTTGCTGAAGGTTACTGGGGTTCTGACACACTAACTGTCAATGGTGTCGAAGTTGATTCTTTGTTATTTGCTGTTGCCGAAATCAGTAACTCAACCAATGTTTGTGGTATTGGTTTCATGCAAAACGAAGCTTCTGATTTCAACATGACCGTCTACTCCAACGCCTCAACTGGTAATGTTCCATCTGTTTATGGTAGTGATTCTGATAGTGCCTTTACCTACAAGAACTTACCTTATGTTATGAGGGACCAAGGTTTAATTGACAGAGTCTCCTACTCCTTGTTCTTAAATGCTTTAGGTGCTGAAGGTGGTGATTTATTATTCGGTGCTATTGATACATCCAAGTACATTGGTACCTTGAACGCCATCCCATTAGTTAACACTGCCCCTGAATACTACGATTACCCAGCCCAATTCGATATCACTTTACAAGGTGTTGGTTACGTCTCTGAAAAGGGTGAAGCCACCACTCTAAACACTCAATACTTCCCTGGTCTAGCTGATTCCGGTACTACTTATCTAAATGTTCCTCAAGATTTAGGTGATTTGATGGCTGCTTCAGTTGGTGCTTCTTACGATAATGATATGGGCTTCTACACTTTATCTTGTCCTTCCGAAAAGGTTCTTGAAAAGAGTGCCTTTGTATTCCAATTGGGTGGTGAAAATTACTTCTTCCCATTAAACAACTTTGTTTTAAGTACTTCCAACGCATCCACTTGTGCTTTGGGTATTACTCCATCCGACAGTCAACTAGTCATCTTAGGTGACAACATTTTGAGCAGTTTATATGTTGTTTACGATTTAGAAAAGTATGAATTAGCTATTGCCAGAGCCAACTATGATGGTGCTAATGTTTCTGATCCTAAGAAGGTTGTAAACATTCCTTCTATCAGTGTCAACATGACTTTAGCTACTACTGGTACTGGTTACTCTAAAACTTGGTCCAACACCGTTGACACAATCACCACTGGAGGTGATATCTTTAACGGTGCCAAGACTGTATCTAACCCATGGGCTGCCACCTCTACTAAGTACTTTGCCGCTTTCAGCACTTCTGCTTCTGCTTCTTCTGGTAGCTTCACAACTTTGTCTGGATCTGTTACTGGAGATAAAAGCAGTGCTCAAGCCACCGGTACTGCTTCAGCCACTAAGTCTGTTCCTTCTTCTTCTTCCTCTGCTCCCAAGAGTAAGAATGCTGCTGCTGTCATTGGTGGTTCTTTGATCACTTTATTCGCTGCCTTATTCATTTAAAATCAGTATATATTAGCATCTTTTTTTTTAAACAAAACATTTTTATATTTTAGAAAAAAGTGGGGAAAACATACATCAGATTGTATTAACCGAAATGAGTGATTAACACCAACATTTGCCCATTGATTAAATTTTGCAAGCATGGAGAGAATGTCTCATTCTGAGTAGAAAACTTTAAAAAAAGGGGAGATGATGGTAGGTGCGGTAAATTTTATCAACCCTTTCATTGGTGCAATGAACATTATGTAATTGTGAGCTGAAAATTTCTCAACTTCTTTATTTTACTATGTTTCTTGTCGGAATTTTTGAAATAAAACGTAATATTGATGTATTTTGTCTTTGTAGATAAGAAAACGTTCGGAAAAATTATTGAATTAAAAAAAACTAAATGGTCTTCGAATGACGACCTGAAACGGTTTTCCACCAGTAGTATCCGTTATTCTTATATTTTTTTACAGCCAAACCAAAAAAAAATAGACCCCGTCGTTCATGACTAGCCTGATTTTATTTTGTAATTTTTAAAGACCCTTTAAAATTTCTACTACTGAAAAATGTATCTCTGATAAGAGTATGAAATTTAAAAAAAAAAAAGGAATTTCCTCGTTTTATCGCATATGACAAATAAGTTTTGTTGATATACACTAAACATATAAATATATGGTTTTAACCTTATTTGCAATCAAAAGACAAGATGACAAACACCAAAACAAAAAACCACATAGTATTTTTTCCAACCTTTATTGCTCTTTTATAAAATGCATACTTATATACAAGTATTACTAGGTTTATCCGCTTTACAAGCCATTACCGCTGCCAATATTCCTAGATACCCAGTCAAGAAAAACTACCGATCATCCAAATCTTTCCAAAAGAGATCAGCCCACAATGAGATGTTGTTTGAAATTACTAACCAACAACAGTTCTATACCGTTGATGTTGTTTTGGGTTCCAACAACCAAAGTGTCATTGCTGTTTTAGATACTGGTTCTTCTGATTTGTGGATTTTAGGAACTAACTCTAGTGGTGTTGATGCTTGTGACGCTTATTTGAGTTTAGGTGGTTACACTAGTGTACAAAATGCCACCATTGCTCAAGAAATTGAACAAGTTGATAGCAACTGTGAAGCAATGGGTACTTTCACGCCTTCTGATTCCAAGACATTCAAAATGCAAAAAGCTGATTCTCCATTTTTCATTGAATATGGTGATGGATCATTTGCCAATGGTTACTGGGGTTCTGACTCATTGACAGTCAATGGAGTTGAAGTCAATTCTTTGCTATTTGGTGTTGCTAATGTCAGTGATTCTGTCAATGTCTGTGGTGTTGGTTTCATGCAAAATGAATCTTCTGATTTCAACTCTACCATTGTAACTAACTCTTCAACAGGTAATCTTCCTGCCGCTTTCCCTAGTAATGAAGATAATGGATTCACCTACAAGAACTTACCTTACTTAATGAAGGACCAAGGTTTGATTGATAGAGTTTCCTACTCTTTGTTCTTGAATGCCCCAGGTGCCGAAGGTGGTGATTTATTATTCGGTGCTATTGATACATCAAAATACATCGGTACTTTAAACTCCATCCCATTGGTCAACACTGCCAAGCAATATTATGATACCCCAGTTGCATTCGATATTACTGTACAAGGTGTTGGTTACGTTTCTGAAAAGGGTGAAGCCACCACTTTGAACACTCAATATTTCCCTGGTCTAGCGGATTCCGGTAGTACTTATTTAGTTCTTCCTCAAGATTTAGCCAATTTAATGGCTGCTGCAGTTAATGCTTCTTACGATGAAGATAGTGGATATTACACGATGAGTTGTCCTTCCGAAAAGACAATGGACAAGAGTGCATTTGTATTCCAACTAGGTGGTGAAAACTACTTCTTCCCATACAAAAACTTTGTCTTAACTACTTCCAACTCTTCCACATGTGCTTTGAGTTTTACCCCAACCATTAGTCAACAAGTTGTCTTGGGTGACAATGTTTTAAGTAGTTTGTATGTTGTTTACGATTTAGAAAACTATGAGTTGTCTATTGCCAGAGCAAACTATGATGGTGCCAATGTCTCTGATCCTAAGAAGATTGTAAACATTCCATCTCTAGGTACGAGCATGACTTTAGCCACTGCTGGGTCTGGTTACTCTAAAACATGGTCTAAAAAAGTCGATTCAATCACCTCTGGAGGTGATATCTTCGAAGGTGCCAAGACTGTATCTAACCCATGGGCTACCACCTCTACCAAATATTTTGCTGCATTAAGCTCTTCTTCTAGTGTAGCTTCATCTGGTAATTACACAACTTTGGTTGGTTCTGTTACTGCTACTAAAACCAAGACTGGTGCTCAATCCACTGGTACAGTCTCCTCAACCAAGACTGTTTCTTCAACTAAAAGTAAGAACGGTGCTGGTGTCATTGGCAGTCCTTTGATCACTTTGATAGCTGCCTTATTTATATAAATTGATATATATTAGCATTTACTAGCCATGAGAAATTTTAATAGTACAAAGTGTTAGCTATTGATTAATATTTGATGGAATATGCCGTATATAAGAAAGTATACAAGGAAAAAACAAATATCGGAAGTATCGGATATTACAGTTTAGAGCTGAATTCCCGAATTTTGGAGATGTACACGCTGCTTGAGTTCTTCCAGTGTAAATTTCACGCTGAAGTATTGCTGGTTCCTTTCATTTATGCACACCAGCAGATCGAAATATATCTGAATTATAATATCTGTATTACAAGCAACGTATTAGATATCTCGATACAGTCTATACAACTATTTGTCAACATTTTCAGATAAGGTGATATCATTTCGTTTGAATTAATCATTTCGCAAATGAAAAAAGCTATGATTAAGTGACGGAGACAAAATTTCTTGTCAAACAGACTATATGAGCGGTGACAAATGTGTTATCGTAAAGTTAAAGTGGATATTATTAAAAAATATATTACTGTTTTTTTTGGTTGGCGCAAATTTTGAAAAAAGTACTAAGTATTGATTCTTTTTTTTTTTTCTTGGGTGTAATTATCAACAAAATCATATTACCAAATATTGTTTTTTAATTTTTCTTGGCGCAATTTTGGAAAAAAAAAAAAAAAAAACTATGATTTTGAAAAGTATTGTGTTTTTCCGGATAAGAAACGGTTAGACAAAATTAGCTAAAAAAAAAAGTGAACCCTTCTTTCAACGATGATGTGACCCTTAACCAGCGGTATTACGCGTTTCTTATTTAATTTTAAGACCAAACAAATCATAAATAATATCTACCCACTTCTTTTTTTTTTTTTTAATTAACAAATTCCGGGTTACATTCTCATGACTGGAATATGCAACATTGATAAGCATACAGCAACTTGAAAATTTTTTCATAGAAGATAGAAAGTTGCTGGTACTTTTCCCAACATATAAATAGAGGATGGGCAATGGTTAAATATTTTAAAAACTAAAAGATATTAATAAGAAAAGACCAAAAAACAAAAATAGTTTTATAACAGTAGTTGTGACATAAGTATATCTTACTTTGACCATTTCTATATTCAAAAAATTAATTTGCTATTAAAAAAAACGAAAATGAATACTTTCAAGAAAGTTTTATTAGGTTTAACTTCCTTACAAGCTATTGCTGGATCTGATGCTACTAGATTCCCAGTCAAGAAGAGCTATGGTCCAGATCAAGTCATCCAAAAGAGATCTACTGATGGTTCTATGTTGTTCGAAATCACCAACAAGCAATACTTCTATACCGTTGATATTGTTATGGGTTCCAACAACCAAAGTGTTATCGCTGTCTTAGATACCGGTTCTTCTGATTTATGGGTTATGGGTAGAGATTACTACGGTGTTGATGCTTGTCAAGCCTTATTGAACATGAGAGGTTTAACCGATCCTAACAATGCCACCCAAGCTCCAATTATTCAAAGAATTGAAGGTAATTGTCAAGCTATGGGTGTCTATGATCCATTTAAATCCACCACTTTCGAAAGAAAGTTCCCTGAAGATCCATTTTTGATCATGTATGGTGATGGTTCTTTCGCTGATGGTTATTGGGGTTCTGATAAATTAACCATCAACGGTGTTGAATTGGATGATTTATTATTCGGTATCGCCTCTTTCAGTGACTCTCTAAATGTTTGTGGTATTGGTTTCATTGAAAACGAAAACTCCAACTTCGCCAACTCCACCCTTCAAGATGTTGTTACCAACAACAGTTCTTTTGTTTATCCAAACTTACCTTACATGATGAAGGATCAAGGTTTAACTAAGAGAGTCTCTTACTCCTTATTCTTGAACACCTTAGGTGCTCAACATGGTGATTTGTTATTCGGTGCTGTTGATAGATCCAAGTATCTAGGTGATTTACACACTATTCCATTAATCAAAATTGCCGATGATGGTTATGACCACCCAGTTCAATTTGATGTCACTTTACAAGGTCTTGGTTATGTTTCTGAAACTGGTGAAGCTACCACCTTAAACAACCAATACTTTGCTGCTTTAGCTGACTCTGGTACCACTATCTTCAATGCTCCTCAAGAATTAACTGATATGATGGCTGCTCAAGTTGGTGCTGTCTACGACAACACTACCCAAGTCTACTTCTTGGATTGTCCAAGTACCACTACAATGGATCAAAGTGCCTTTGTATTGAAATTCGGTGGTGAAAACTACTTCTTTCCTTACAGAAACTTTGTTATTGCCAACCCTGAAGGTAACAACTGTGCTTTGCAAATTGCTCCATACACTGGTCAAAACCAAGAAATTATCATGGGTGATAACATTTTAACCAGTTTATATGTTGTTTACGATTTAGAAAACTACGAACTATCTATTGCCAGATCTAACTATGCTGGTGCTGACGTTGTTGATGAAAGTGAAGTTGTTGCCATTCCACCTACTGGTAAGGCTATTCCAGGTGCCATCAAGGCTCCAGGTTACTACGACACTTGGGTCGGTCCTGTTGAAAAGATCACCTCTGGAGGGGATATCTTCAATGGAGCCAAGACTGTTTCAAACCCATGGGCTACTACCGCTACTAGTTACTACGCTCCATTAACTTCTTCTAACCAAACTGCTACCTCAATGGCTGCTTCTACTTCAATGGCTGCTACCTCCACCATGGCTGCTAACTCTTCCATGGTTGCTAACTCTAGTATGCACCATCACCCATCTGCTACCTCCACTGAACAAACTTCCTCTGCTGCCATCATTACTTCATCTGGCTCTCCAGTTTCTTCCGGTAGTGTCTCAGCTTCTTCCGGTGTCCTAACTTCTTCTGATAGCACTCATACCTTTGTTACTACTCAAGTTTCTACCGATACCCAAACATCTACTGTCAGCTGTTCTACCTCCGGTACTTCTATGGCTTCATCTGTTGCTGCTTCTGTTGTTTCCACTGTATCTAACAGCACCATAACTTTCAACAGCACCCTAACTTCCACCACCACCACCTGTCCTGTATCTAACAGCACCAAAATTTCCTCTACCTCTGTTACTGGATCCAGCAGTGCTGCTCAAGGTTCTACTATCACTTACACTGATGCTACTACTACCAAGTTATTCACTGTTACTTGTACTGTTTCTGGTGTTTGTAAGACTTACCCAGTTACTTCTCAAGTTTCATCCGGTAGCTCTCCAGTTGCCTCAGGTAGCTCTCCAGTTGTCCCAGGTAGCTCTCCAGTTTCCTCCGCTGGTTCAACCACTTTATCCATGATTACTACCAACGCTGGCGTTCAATCCACTGGTTCAGTCTCTTCAACCGGCCCTGCTGTTTCAACTCAAAGCAACAACGGTGCTGGTATGATTGCTGGTTCTTTGATCCCATTATTAGCTGCCTTATTTGTTTAAATCCGTTTATAATATGATCTAACACAACATATTTTTTTATATATACCAAAAAATATAATAAAAAACTTAAATTTTTAATTGTAAAATGATGTGATCGGGATACCGAGGTTCTAGATTGTTTATCTCCGATAGATCAGTTTGGTATGTCGGATAACTTTGGTATTTGCCGTTTATGGCAAATGTGATGATTACCATAATTTTAGTTAAAGCCCATCCAATTCCCAGAAATGGAAATACAATCAAATGAGTTTTTGCCATTTATGAGGATAATCCAGAGTGGAAAACTTTGACATCTTTTTCTCTTCTAGGTGAATATTGTTGACTATTTACGCTGTTCGACGTAGTTTTCATGGTCGAAGGGTAGAAATATTAACTAATTATATAGAAGTGAAAAATCTGGTAATAACCAGAGAGCTCTTTCACCTAATTTCCTATTATATTATAAATAACTAACAAAGACTAGCCCACACAATCGAATAGCGTAACATGATGGTTGTTTACATATTTTGGCAAAGTATTATCCAAATTGAAAGAAGCTATTACTGGAGAAAGGAGGGAAATTTCTTCCTTTATTCTCTTTTGTTATTTTTTTTTTTTTTGATGTCGTGATTTTCAAAAATACATATTGTTTATCAGTATTGTTATTATTTAATTAAAATATACGGTTCGGAGGATTTTCTATTCTAAAAATAGGAACACTATTCCAATGATGACGTGGAATTGTTTACAATCTGTTTTCTTTGTTTTTTTTTTTGTCTTTTTTTTTTTTACAACCAAAAACTCCAATACTTGCCTTTTTTTCCTGACTTCATGACATTTTCATGGCTGAAATATGTATTTTTGTTGATTGTATACAATCTTAAAAAAATATGCCTCCTTAAATTATACATGATATATAACCTTTATTTCCAAAGCTCTCGCATATAAATACAGGGTTGAGAATGTCTAAAATATTTGAAACTAATAGATGTTACAATCAAAAACCCCAAAAAAGAAAATAGTTTTATAACAGTATTTCTGATATAAGAACATATTACTTTGATATTATAAAAATTATCTGCTCTTTATACACATAATGCATACATACAAACAAGTTTTATTAGCCTTGTCTGCTCTACAAACTATCAACGGTGCTGATATTCCTAGATTCTCAGTCAAAAAGAATGCTGGTCCAGTTCAAACCATCCAAAAGAGATCTTCAGATGGTTCGATGTTATTTGAAATCACCAACCAAGAAGACTATTACTCTGTTGATGTTGTTTTAGGTTCCAACAACCAAAGTGTTACTGCTTTATTAGATACTGGTTCTTCTGACTTATGGATCTTAGGAACTGATTCCCATGGTCTTAACGCTTGTCAAGCTTATTTGGATATAAGCAATTTAACAACTGCACATAATTCCAGTGAAGCTCAAGAAATTCAAGAAGTCGAAGGTAATTGTAAATCGGTGGGTACATTTACTCCTTCCAAATCCAAAACATTCAAGGTTGAACATCCGGATGATCCATTCTCTATTCAATACGGTGACGGAACCTTTGCTGTTGGTTACTGGGGTTCCGACTCTTTAAGTGTAAATGGTGTTGAAGTTGATTCGTTACTATTTGGTGTTGCTAATATCAGTGACTCTACCAATGTTTGTGGTATTGGTTTCTTAGAAAATGAATCTTCCAATTTTGCTAATTCCACACTAACCTCCGGTGTCAGTGACAATGGTTCATTCGTTTACAAGAACTTGCCTTATGTTATGAAGGATCAAGGCTTAATCAACAGAGTTTCTTACTCTTTGTTCTTAAATGCTTTAGGTGCTGAAAGTGGTGATTTACTATTTGGTGCTATTGATAAATCCAAGTATGTTGGTAATTTAAGTACTATTCCAATAGTCAATATTGGTGGTAGTGGTTATGACCATCCAATTGCATTTGATGTTACTTTACAAGGTGTTGGTTATGTTGAAGAAAATGGCAAACCTTCAACTTTGAACAAACAATATTTCCCAGCTTTAGCTGACTCCGGTACTACCCTATTAAACGTTCCTCAAGATTTAGGTAATTTGATGGCTCATCGTGTCGGAGCTTCTTACGATAAAGATTTAGGCTTCTATATGTTGGATTGTCCTAGTGCCACTAAAATGGATCAAAGTGCCTTTGTAATGCAATTCGGTGGTGAAAACTACTTTTTCCCATTCGCAGATTTTATCCTGACTACTTCCAATTCTTCCAAGTGTGCTTTGGGTATTTCTCCGTCTGACAGTCAAGAAGTCATTTTAGGTGATAATATCTTAAGTAGTTTGTATGTCGTTTATGATTTAGAAAGCTATGAGTTATCTATTGCCAGAGCCAACTATGCCGGTGCTGACTCTAAAAACGCTAGTGACATTGTTATCATTCCTTCTGCTGGTAAGGCTATTTCCTTAGCCACTAAGGCTCCAGGTTACTCCAAGACCTGGTCTAAACCAGTTCATAAAATCACCTCTGGAGGTGATATCTTCAAGGGTGCCAAGAGGGTTTCTAACCCATGGGCTGCTACTCCTACCAAGTACTTTGCATCATTTAGCTCATCTGGTAGTTACACAACTTTATCTAGTAGTTGCAAAACTTCATCTGGTAGCAAAACTGGTTCTCACTCCACTGCTATGACAATGGGTTCTTCAACCAAAACTGGTTCTCACTCCTCTGGTATGATAATGGGCTCTTCAACTAAAGCTGATGGTCAATCCACCAGTATGACAATGGATTCTACAACCAAAAGTAAGAACGGCGCTGGTATGATTGGAGGTTCTTTGATCACATTATTAGCTGCATTATTCGTTTAAATCATTATATATTAGTATTTAAAATAAAAAGAAACGCATCTTTCTTTCAAAAAACAATAGAAAATTGCTATAGCTATAAGTTGATAGTATATTATATTGTTTTTTTTTTTTTTAGCAGAGGCTATGTTTAAAGAAAGGAGGTACATTTTAAATTTAAAAAGTGCCTATTAGCGCATTTAACAAAAAAAATTCAAAGCATTTAAGATTTCACAATTTTTCTTGTCGTATACTTCAAAAAAAAAATTAAAAAATCAAACATTGATCAGGTTCGTTAATTTTTAAATTTAAAAAAACAAAACGGCTCGGTAATTTTACTATATAAAAAATTGAAAAACACTCATAAATGATGTCATGGAATGGTTTACGAGCCAATTTTTTTTGTTTTATAATTTTTTGTCTCTAGAGATAAACAACTAAAGGTTTTTGTTGTTTTTTGAATACCCCTTACATTCTCTTGGCTGAAATACATATCAGTGATAAACATATAGAAGTTTAGAAGTTTTTCCCTCCTTAAATTATACGTGATTAATGGCGTGCATTAATATATTCTTAACATATAAATAGAGGTGGAAAAATGTTTGAAATATTTGAAACTAAAAGGTATTCTCAATAAAGACCAAAAACAAAATAGCTTTATTACAGTAAGTGTAAGATAACTACGTATTACTCTGATATTTTTATTTTTATTTCATACAACAATGCATATATATAAACAAGCTTTATTAGCTTTATCAGCTTTACAAGCTATCAACAGTGCTGATATTCCTAGATACTCAGTCCAAAAGAACGCTGGTCCAGTCAAAACCGTCCAAAAGAGATCATTCGATAATTCTTTGTTATTTGAAATCACTAACCAACAATATTATTACACTGTTGATGTTGTTTTGGGTTCCAACAATCAAAGTGTCAAAGCTTTATTAGACACTGGTTCTTCTGATTTGTGGATTTTAGGAACAAACCCCTCTGGTGTTGATGCTTGTGATACTTATTTGGAAGCATTTAACTACACCAATCCTCAAAATGCATCTCAAGCTCAAGAAATTAAAGAAATCCAAGGCAATTGTAAGGATATGGGTACTTTTGATCCTTCTCAATCCAAAACATTCAAGTCTAAAGAATCTAAAGATCCATTTTTTACTATTTATGGTGATTATACTTTTGCTGCTGGTGTTTGGGGCTCTGATTCCTTGACTGTCAACGGTGTTGAAGTTGACTCTTTGTTGTTTGGTGTTGCTAATGTCAGTGACTCTACCAATGTTTGTGGTATTGGTTTCTTAGAAAATGAAGCCTCTAATCATGATAATTCCACCCTTGACCATCCTGGTAATGGTTCATTCGTTTACAAGAACTTACCTTATGTTATGAAGGATCAAGGCTTAATTAACAGAGTTTCTTACTCTTTGTTCTTAAATGCTTTAGGTGCTGAAAGTGGTGATTTATTATTTGGTGCTATCGATAAATCCAAGTATATTGGTAATTTAAACACCATTCCAATCGTCAATATTGGTGGTAGTGGTTATGACCATCCAGTCGCATTTGATGTCACTTTACAAGGTGTTGGTTTTGTTTCAGAAAAAGGCAAAGTTACAACTTTAAACAAACAATACTTCCCAGCTTTAGCGGATTCTGGAACTACTCTGTTAAACGTTCCTAAAGAATTGGGTAACCTGATGGCTCATCATGTTGGTGCTTCTTACGATAAACATTTGGGCTTCTATATGTTGGATTGTCCTAGTGCCACTAAAATGGATCAAAGTGCCTTTGTAATGCAATTCGGTGGTGAAAACTACTTCTTCCCTTACTCGGATTTCATCATGCCTAGTTCCAATTCTTCTAAGTGTGCTTTGGGTATTTCTCCATCTGATGATCAAGAAGTCATCTTAGGTGATAATGTTTTGAGTAGTTTGTATGTTGTTTACGATTTAGAAAACTATGAGCTGTCTTTCGCAAGAGCTAACTTTGATGGTGCTGACTCTAATAACTCCAGTGATATTGTAACCATTCCAGCTGCTGGTCATGATATCTCTGTAGCCACTAAGGCACCAGGCTACTCTAACACTTGGGTTAGTACTGTTCATAAAATCACATCTGGTGGTGATATCTTCAATGGTTCTAAATCTGTATCTAACCCATGGGCTACCACTTCCACCAAATACTTTGAATCTTTTAGTACCTCTAGCAACCAAACTGCATCTGGTAGCTTCACAACATTGACTGGTTCTAAAACACAAACTGGTTCTCACTCCACTGGAACAACTTCTTCAACCAAGTCTGTTTCTTCAAGTAAAAGTAAGAACGCTGCTGCTATGGTTGGAGGTTCTTTGATCCCCTTATTAGCCGCATTATTCGTTTAAATGATTATATACTAGGATTATATTTTTTATTTGAAATTACAAACAATGAAGGAAAATGTTGCCGAAATTCTTTGATGACTTTGCTCAAGACTCACATAATTTTTTATGTATATTTTCGATTTGAAAACTATTGACTCTATTGTTAACAAATACGTCATGTTTTCCCTCCAACTGACTGTGTAAGTTTTTCATAAGATAAACAAAGAATTATATTTATCTACCAGTAATATATCCTTTTAGGATGTCTTGAGACTACACATACTTATCATTACAGTGGTGTATTAATATGTCTATATATTGGGGGGGGTTCTGTTTTCCGCTCATCAGGAGGTTAAGAAAAAAACGGCATTATTTAAAAAAAATTTAATCATTTAAAAAAAAAAAGAAGCCAAAAAAAAAGTTGAGTGACTAAAAAATGGCCAATTACTTTGTGTATCGGCAGATAAGCGATTTATTTACTTATCATTCATATTTTTTCTTAAACAACTACGTCATACAATCACACACATGTTTAGTTATCATGATATAAATTATGTGCCAGTGATAATATTAAACAAGAATTAGCCTTTATTTTGCCTGGTTCCCTTAAGACATATCTCTTGTGTATTTTTTTAAAAAAAATAAACTAGACAATTTAACAAACAGATAAACATGACTATGGGGTAGAGTCAGCTCTTGTATATTTTTTTTTTTTTTAAAAAAAAAGCCATTTGTTTTTTCGTTTGTTTACTTGATCATTAACTTCTGCAGCATACATTTCACTCCTAAACTCCGACCAGAATGTACATTTTGCTTGAAATCTTAATCGTTTAATGCAAAAGATAATTTAACTAATATTATCATTTCGTTAGTGTACTAATTTTAGATACACACATTAAAGGAGGTGGAATAATTTTAAGTCTTTATTTTTTTTTTTTTTAAGCCAATGGTTTGAACAATGATGTAAATGACTAATTTGTATTCTGAATCTAAAGAAATAGTGTTTGGCTCTGTTTTTTTGATAATTGTGTTTTTATCAAAAACAAAGTGAATAAAAATTTTGGCAAACTGATTGGTATATAAATCAGCATTAAATTTGTTTTTATTCAGTTGTTTTAATATCAAAAATATATATTTCATGTAACCATCTACAATCAAATCTAGCAAGGAAACTTTGCTACAAAGAAAATACACACACACACACAAACTTTTAATCTCAAAATAATGTCTATGAACAAAGTTTTATTAACCACTGGGTTATTAATGACCGCTCTTGAAGCTTCTGAATTTGTCAGCTTTCCTTTAGCCAAAGGTAAATCCGTTGTTGAATCCAAAGAAGTAAGAGACTCCACTGGTAATTTGCAATTCAAAATTTTAAATGAACAATCCTACTACTCAGTAGAATTAACCATTGGTTCTAACAAGCAAAAGCTAACTGCCCTTTTGGACACTGGATCTTCTGATTTATGGGTTTTGGGTGAAAACACATCTGGTTTGAACGCTTGTGACAACTACTTGGAACAAAACGGTTACTTAACCTCATCAGGTGCTGTTACTTCAGGAAGTGATCAAGAAGTCTCTGCAGTTCAAGCCAACTGTAAAGGGTTAGGTGTGTTCACTCCAAGTGCCTCCTCATCCTTCAGAAAACAACACTCAAACTCTCCTTTCGAAATCCAATACGGAGACTTGACATATGCTCAAGGTTATTGGGGTTCTGACTCCTTGACTGTCAACGGTGTTAACGTTAACGGTTTGTTGTTTGGTGTTGCCACCATCGGTAACTCATCAAACGTTTTGGGTATTTCCTTTGAAGGTTTAGAATCTTCTGCTCAATCTCAAAACTACAATTCTGATTTCACTTACTCTAATTTACCTGCTGTTTTGAAGAACGATGGTTTGATCCAAAAGATGTCTTACTCTTTGTTCTTAAACTCCTTGAGTGCTAGTTCTGGTGAGTTACTATTCGGAGCTGTTGATTCTGCTAAGTACCAAGGTGAATTATACACAGTTCCATTAGTCAACATCTATGCTGGTGAAGTTGAAAACCCAATTGAGTTTGATGTCGCTTTACAAGGTACTGGTTACTCTGGTAGTGATGGAACTCAAGTTACATTCAATCAACAAAACGTTGCTGCTTTGTTCGATTCCGGTACTACATTAACTGTATTACCACCAGCTTTGGTTGAATCATTTGCTGGACAAATTGGTGCTACATACAACAGTGATGTTGGGTACTTTATGCTTGAATGTCAAACATTCCCTGAATCAGATGCCTTCGTTTTCCAATTTGGTGGTGTTAACTTCTACTCCCCAGTTCAAAACTACATTTTGAGCACTTCTAATGAAAACCAATGTTACTTGGGTATTGTACCAGCAAGTGATGGTCATGCCATTATTGGTGACAACACCTTAACTTCCTTGTATGTTGTTTACAACTTGGAAGATTATGAATTATCTATTGCTCAAGCAAACTATGCCGGTGCTTCTTCAAGTAGCATTTCTGCTATTGCTGAAAGTGTCCCAGGTGCCCAGCAAGCTCCAGGTTACTCCAACACTGCTATTGACCCTAATGCCTCTCTAACTTCAGGTGGTGACATTTTCTCTGGTTCTCAACCAACAAATCCATTTGCTAAGAGAGACATTGTCAAGAGAGCTGCTAATACCTCTACATTAGCTACTTCTGCTGTTTCCTCCAACCATACCAGTGTTCCATCCTCCAAGTCTTCAAACGCTGCTTCGGTTTTGACTGTTGGATTCTTAGGTATATTATCTGCTTTATTCTTATAATGCTAGTAATATATGTGTTCTTTATACCATCGTGATTTATATATCTTTATAAAAAAGTTTTTGGCAATACTAAAAAGATATTCTTCTGACTTAATGAAATCATAATATAGTGAATATTTTTTTTTCTCAAATAATGTTCAAAGCGGTTTTTATAAAAACTTCTAAGTAACAGGGTTAATCAATTCGGTCAATTTTTTCCTTTTTCTTTTTTTTCAACTCTAAAAATCACCGTCCGATAATTCTTTTTTTGAGAAAAAAGAAATGAAAACTCAAATTCCAGTATAATTAGCTAAGATTTTCAACATAAAGAACCAAACCACACAAACAAAATGACAGCTGATTATCATGTATTTAATGACGATAAGTTTCCTGCTTTAACAAAAGAGCACATAGATTCATGTAAATACACCAACTGGCTTAAAAAATTCCAAAACAAGTCATTGCAGAAATACACTGTAAAGAGCCATATTTTGAAAGATTTGCCTGACAACTTCATATCTTTTCTTTTGGAAGATGGTATAAAGTTAAAAACTAACAACTCTGATACATTTGGTGATGAATACAATGATTTCAGTGATTGGTCGTCAAGTGATGATGGATCATCTTCTGAAGAAGATCCAGTAAAATTTGTTGATCCCCTTGAAGAATTTCCAGAAGTTGAGAAGTTCATTAAAAGCTGTTTTGATAAAAACTCAATGTTGACACCAAGATTGAATTGGTCTGCTCCTAAAGACGCAGTTTGGATATTGCCATACAATAATACAATGCTTACATATACAAGCGATGATATCTATTTGCTTTTGAAGAGTAGTAATTACGTGATGCATGATCTGCTGTATCCATATGACGATTTGAAAGAAAACGAAGAAGATAAAGAAACCAAACACGATTTGGTATTAAGAGAATGGATAGATAATTTCAACCCATCCTTGGAGTTCAGAGTCTTTGTAAAAAACGGAGAGATCATTGGTATCTCGCAAAGAGATATAAGAACTGAATACATATACCTGAATGACATCAAAGATGAATTAAGAATCGCTATTAACAAATTCTTTGAAGATGTATTTGCAAAGCATTACTTTGATGATGTTGAAATTGAAGACCAAAATCTGGTTCTTGATTTATATGTTCATTTAGAGACTAATTACTTGAAGGTTATTGATATCAATCCATTTGCTAGATCAACAGAACCTTTGCTGTTTACTTGGAATGAATTACTAACCCATGATTTGAGCAAAAAAGAATACGAATTTAGACTGGGTGAGAATAATACTAAGCTGAGTGGTAGAGACCATAGTGAAAATCAAGTTCCATTGGAAATATTTGATGCCTCCTTGGATCCGGAAAAATTAAGGGACTTGACCTACGAATGGAACAGACTACTGAGTAAGCAAATAAAAGAAGATGCTTAGAGCTGGTGTTTTGCTCATAATTTTTCTTTTGTAAATTTTCTCATATTTTTATTGAGAATAAAGAAACTTCTGTGGTGTCATCTCTGGGTGTAAATATTCAAAAGTTGTAGAGAGGTTATTTAAAATCACTTGCCGTTAAATCACATATTGCTTTTTTCCCGTCCATCCGGTATTTTCCCAGCAAGCATTTTGTTCAGAGTAACAGCAACACAGATATGATTTGCCAATATAGCAAGAGACATATACTCAGTCCTTCCATTGAGTTAATAAGCTTTTGTTTTTAGTATCAAATAGTTTTGCATTTTTCATTTTGGTGCTTGGTGAACATAATCCTTTTAGTATGATATGTACATAAGAACACATAACTACTAGATACAATTGACTTTCCTATAGCGGATATGTTATGTCATACAGTCAATTTCCCGGAAACGGAAAATTCGTCTTGTGGAAAAAAAAAAACACCATTGTAAGATTGCACTTTATATTAATCTAAATTTTTTTTATGTTTTGAGATAAAATTGGCCTTTCTGTTCATTGATATATAAACACAGCTTTCCTTTAACTTCTATTTGAATTCAAAATAATAAAACATATTTATTTTTTTTAGAGTCAAAACCAAAACAAAAATATACTAAATATTCAAAAACATGTCTCAAGATAAGAAATTAAACACTTTAGTCATTGGTTCTGGTGGTGTAGCCACCATCACCGCTTTATCCCTTGATAAAAGAAACAAATCCGATGTCACCATGATTGTCAGATCTGACTACGACACAGCTGTTAATAAAGGGTACACCATTGATTCTTGTGATTATGGTAAAGTTTCAGGCTGGAAACCAACAAAGATCTGCAAGAGTGTTGAAGAATCTGTCAGCAATGGTGAATTCTACGATTACGTTTTAGTCACCACCAAAAATATTCCAGATGGTCCAACTCCAGTCAGCAAGATCATTGAGCCTGTTGTTCAAGAAACTTTCAAGAGTTGGTTGAAATTTAGTGATGAAAAAAAGAAAAATAAGGTTTTAACAATAATCATGATTCAAAACGGTATTGACATTGAAACTGAAGTCTACGACTTGTTAGAAGCTGACCATTTAGTTGCTGATGGTGTTCACGGTCCAAAGGTTGTTGTTTTATCTGGTGTTCAAATGATTGGATCCACCAGAACTGCCCCAGCCACCATTGTTCAAAAGGGTCAAGATTACTTAATCTTGGGTGCTTTTGATCAATCAGATGAACTAGCCAAATCCAAGGTCTTGGAATTTAAAGATATTTACTTAAATGAAGGTCATAATGTTGTTGAAATTGATGAAAAGGTTAGGTGGTCTAGATGGAGAAAGTTGATTTACAATGCCACCATCAACCCATTGACTGCTATTGTATGTTTAGATTTCACAAGAACTTTGTTATTCGGTTCTCCTAATCAAGCCACCGAATTCCAAATTTTGAGACCTGCCATGAAGGAAATCTTGGCTATTGCTAAGGCTGAAGGTCACATTATTGATGAAAAGGTCATGGATCTAATGATTGATGGTGATAGAAATATGATCTACAAGCCATCCATGATGGTTGATACCGAAAGAGATCAATTAATGGAAATAGAAGTCATCTTGGGTAACCCAATCAGAACTGCTGAGAAGTTGAATGTTCCTACTCCATACTTAAGCATGCTATACAATATCGCTCATATTATTCAAATGAAGAACAAAGAAAAGATGGGGTTAGTTACTCTTGATGAGTCTACCGCCACTTTGAAATAAATATATATATAACTTTGTATCTTTTGGATTTCATAATTTCATTGTTTTTAATAATTGCTATATTGAAGTTTTATAGATTTAATTAATACTGGTGTGATAATTTCCTATCTAGGAAAGGTTTCATATTTGATCAATTAAAGACTTTTTTATTTTTACAACAAACAAAAAACACAAAAAAAAACACAATACTGAGTCTTTGCATTCACAACATATATAATCTTATATCTCAAACACTTGCCATATTATTGTAGTTTTCTT
Source organism: Hanseniaspora nectarophila (assembly GCA_030573495.1). NCBI lineage: Eukaryota > Fungi > Ascomycota > Saccharomycetes > Saccharomycodales > Saccharomycodaceae > Hanseniaspora > Hanseniaspora nectarophila. The sequence continues at coordinate 58,097 of JAJMDJ010000008.1, forward strand.
CTTAACTTCAAATAGTTATTACATACATTCCCAACAACAATATTACAACCCCCAATAAGGAAATCATGAAGCTTTCAACAACTGTTGCATTAGGTTTTTTAGTGTGTCTTTCTCTCATAAAAGCACAAGGTTTGCCGTATGAGCCACCTACCCCAATATCGTGTTCTCCAACAGTAAACTGTCCAGAAGAATACCCCTGCTGTTCCCAATTCTGGACTTGTGGTACAGGACCAGTTTGTGTAACAGGTTGTAATCCAAAAAACTCATTCAATGACATCAGTTGCGTAAGAGGGCCTGCTTTCATGCCTGAAAGCTTTGTTAAAATTAAAAAAATAAAAAAATCCCCAAAAAAAACCAAAAAAGATGAGATTGATGAGATTGATGAAGAGTTTGGTGAATATTCAACAGAAGAAACTTCAGATGAGGGGTTTGAAGAAATCGAATCCGAATATAAAGATTTTGCTTATGATTTTGAAGACCAATCAGAATCTGTTTACATTCATGCGGATGATGATGAGTTGGAAGAATATTTTGCCGCTAATTCTAAGCGTAAAAGAAGCGAATTAGACCATGAAGTATTATCACAAAAAAATGATGTTAAAATTAATAACAATAAAGAATTTCGCTTTAGCGATTTGTTAATCAAACATAAAGTTGGAAAAAAATTTGTTGCTAAATCTGACAAAGCTATCAACTCATATGCTGGTGACCATATGAGAATTAATGGAGAAGAGATTATCCCTTGGACGGAATACTTAATAGCTGACAACGAACGTGATGCTATGAGACAATGGGATAATGTCGGATTCACTTATAGTGGTATGATCAAAAAAGTCATGAATAGCGAAGAAGACGCTGATGATTATTTGTACTTGGCAATGCCAAAGAGATCTACAGGAACATTGCTAACAACAGCAAGAAATATGCTTTACGGAAAGGTTGGGGTAAGTATGAAAACAGGACAAGGAAGGGGGGTTATTACAACTATTGTGTTATTTTCAAGTGTTCATGATGAGATTGACTTTGAATTTGTAGGAAGTGACTTGCTTCATGCACAAACCAACTATTATCATCAGGGTGAGTTAATACATACAAGAATGACTAAGGCTTATGCTGAAACAAACATTCATGATGATTGGCATTATTATGAAATTGACTGGAATGAGGATAGAATCCATTGGTTGATTGATAGCAGAATTGTTCGTACATTACAGAAAGTTGATACTTGGGATCCATTAAGGGAAGTTTACAAATACCCACAAACACCTATGAAGCTACACATATCCATTTGGCCAGGTGGTTCTGAAACAAATTCACCTGGAACCATATCATGGGCAGGTGGTTTGGTAGATTGGGAAAATGCAGAAGACATTCTTGAAAAGGGTGAGTTTGACTGTAAAATTGAGTATGTGAGTATAGAGCCATATTTCAATGAGAAAATGGCAGACCATAGAAGTTTAAGAGTGTCACAAAGTAAAGTGCAACCAACTAAAAGAATGGGTTATGTCTTTGAGGAAGCGGATGAAGTAAATGATTTCATGGAAGAAAATGTAAAATTGACAAATGAAGAAGTTGTATATCTAAAGAGTCTAAAGCATACTGGATTGAACCCTACCTAGATTATGTAGATTTTGTTTAACCCTGATTCGTAGTATTAGAATTTGATTTAATTAATATATGGTCATGATTATTTGCTCACATCGGATTTAAATTGTTAGGTGTGAAAAAATTTCCCCTCAGTAAAAAAAAAATTTTTTTGTTATTTTTGTATAAGCGTGTGTGTTTACGTTTTTTATTTTTTTTTTACGCCCTCAAAAATCATACACATGTGTTTCTAATGTGCTGTTTATTATTTTTAGGAATTGAGATCAATATTCATAAAACCAAAAAACAATATCACTTAGCCTCACAGATTAATATAATATATATCAAATTTTATTCAATATGAAGATGCTAACAAAATTTGAGTCCAAGTCTACTAGGGCCAAGGGTATGGCTTTCCATCCATCCAGACCTTTAGCTTTAGTAACCTTATTTTCTTCAACCATCCAATTATGGGACTACAGAATGGGTACACTATTACACAAGTTTGAAGATCACGAAGGTCCAGTAAGAGCTGTTGACTTCCATCCAACCCAACCATTGTTTGTTTCTGCAGGTGATGATTCCGTCATAAGAGTGTGGTCTTTGGACACTAAACAATGTTTATACACCTTGACAGGTCATATCGATTACATCAGAACTGTTTACTTCCACACTGAACTACCATGGATCATTTCTGCCTCTGATGATCAAACTATCAGAATTTGGAATTGGCAAAACAGAAAGGAAATTGCCTGTTTAACTGGTCACAACCATTTCGTTATGTCTGCTCAATTCCATCCTGGTGGTGAAGATTTAGTAGTTTCTTCTTCTTTAGATGAAACTGTTAGAGTTTGGGATATTTCTGGTTTGAGAAAGAAACACTCTGCTCCAGCCATGCATGGCATGGATCAAATGCAAAACGGGGCTTCCTTATTAGATTCCAATGGATTTGGTGACTGTGTTGTTAAATTTATTCTAGAAGGTCACACTAGAGGTGTCAACTGGGCCTCTTTTCATCCAAAGCTTCCTTTAATTGTTTCTGGTGGTGATGACCATCAAGTCAAGTTATGGAGAATGTCTTCCACCAGAGCTTGGGAAGTTGATACATGCAGAGGTCACACCAACAACATCAATGCTGTTTTATTCCACCCATATGAAGATTTAATCATTTCTGTTTCTGAAGACAAGACCATCAGATGTTGGGATTTAAACAAGAGAACTCCTGTTAAACAATTCAAGAGAGAAAATGACAGATTCTGGATGATTGCTGCCCATCCACATATCAACTTATTCGGTGCTGTTCATGACAATGGATGCATGGTTTTCAAGTTGGATAGAGAAAGACCACCATTTGCCATCAATACCCAACAAAAGCAATTGGTTTATGTTGACAAGGAAAAGAATGTTAAGATGTTTGACTACAAGACCAAAAGGGCTTCTCCACCTTATGTTTCTTTAAAGAATATCGGTGAAACATGGAACAACTTCAGAAGTATTTCTTACAACCCAGCCAACTCTTCTGTTTTGGTCAACACTGGTTCCCATCACAAATTTGCCTTGGTTACTTTACCAAAGGAAGCTTCAGGTGCTGTTGAGCCAACCAATGTTATCAATGACACTGGTTCTTTTGCTACCTTTGTTACCAGAAATAGATTTGCTGTATACGACAAGTCAAACGAAACCATTGAAATAAGAGACTTGACTAATAAGAAAACCAGAGGTATTAAAATCGATATTTCTGTTTCTGGTCAAGTCAATGATATTATTAGTTTAGGTCCAGGTTTGATTCTTATTTTGAAGAATAAGTATGTTACTCTATATGACATACAACAAGATATCAAGGTTTCTGAACTTAAGGTTGCCAGTGTTAAATACGTAACTGTTTCTCAAGATGGTCAATACTTGGCTTTATTGAGTAAACATGGTATCACCTTGGTCAGAGCTTCTGATCTTGAATTGATCAACAGTATTCATGAAACTATTAGAATCAAGTCTGCTGTATTTGATGAAAACAATGTATTGATCTTCTCTACTTTGAACCACATCAAATATTCCTTGTTGAATGGTGAAACCGGTATTATAAAAACCTTGGAAAATACCATCTACTTGACTAAGATTGAAAAGGGAACTTTATACTCTTTGAACAGATCTGGTCAAGTTGAAGTCATTACTATTGATCCTACAGAATATAAGTTCAAAAAGGCCTTGGTCAACAAGAACTTCAATGAAGTTTTGAGAATCATCAAGAATTCTAACTTGGTTGGTCAAAATATTATTGGATATTTGCAAAAATCTGGATACCCAGAAGTTGCCTTGCAATTCGTTACTGATCCAGAAATTAGATTTGAATTAGCCTTGGAAGACAATAACTTGGATGTTGCTTTAGAAGAAGTTTTGAAGCTAAATGACATGAAGTTATGGAACAGATTAGGTCAAGCTGCAATCAAACAAGGTAATGTTAAAATATACGAACAAGCTTTACAAAAACTACAAGAATTTGATAAGCTAAGTTTCTTGTATCTATCCACTGGTAGTGTTGCCAAGTTGGGAATGATGGGCAAAATTGGTGAAAAGAGAAATGATTTAGGTTCTATACTTCTAAACACATTTTATTCCAATGATGTAGAAAAGAGATCTCAAATCTTTGCTGAACAAGGTTCATTACCTCTAGCTTATGCATTAGCTCATTCCAATAACTTTGAAACCGGAGATATTCTAGAAGCTGCTGGAGTTGAAGAATCTGAAATTGTATTACCAGATGGTGTTTCCATGTCTTCTTTCGTTAAGGAACCAGTACAAAAAGAACCAGTCTCTCAATGGCCTCTAAAGGAAACTGAATTATCATACTTTGAAAAGGCCATTCTAGGTACATTAGAAGAACTGGATATTGATGATGATATTGAAGAAGCTAACGTCAACCAAGAAGAAGACTTGATCGAAGAAGAAGATTTGCAATTGGATGATTCTACTGAAGAATTGTTAGATGAAGACCTAGAGTTAGATGCCGATGAAGGCTGGGGTGATGAAGACTTGGTTGTTTCTGAAGTTGAAGAAGTGGAAGACGGAAATGTTGATGAAGAGAACGATGAAGAAATTGTTGCTTCAGCATCAAACGACTTATCTGAAACCTCTAAATGGGTATCCAACTCTAAGCTACCTGCTGTTTTAGTAGCCGCCGGTGCCTTTGATGCTGCTGCTCAAGCTTTAAACAAGCAATTGGGTATAGTCAACTTTGAACCATTAAAGGAATCATTCCTAAATATTTACGAGTCTTCAAAGCTATATTTACCAAGCAATGAAACTGGTTTATCACATGTCAAATCCTATGTTAGAAGTGAAAACAGTGAAGATAAGGAACTACCATTCATATCAGGAATTGATACCATCAACAAGAAAATCAGCTTGGGTTTCAAGCACTTCAAGTCTAACAACTTAGAAGAAGCAATTAAAACCTTCCAAGATGTTATCAAGACTGTTATTTTGATAACTGTTGATGATGATGATGACCTGCAAAAGGCTGAAGAAGCTTTGAGATTATCTGCCAATTACGTTTTAGGTTTAAGAATTGAATTAGAAAGAAGAAAGATTGCCACTCAAGATATCAAGAAAAACTTGGAATTGGCCTCTTACTTCACCACAATTGATTTATTACCACAACATAAGATTAACTCCATTCAAGTTGCAATGGTTCAATCTTTCAAGAATAAGAACTTTGTCCAAGCATCTACATTTGCCTCCCAATTGATTGAACTATGTGAAATGACTGGTAACACTGCCAAGATTGACCAAGCTGAAAAGATCAAGGTCAAGTCTGATTCCATTGCCAATGATTCTATTAATGTTGAGTTTGACCAATACAGTAACTTTGATATCTGTCCATATGAATTAACTCCAATCTACAGCAATGACGCCTTTGTTGTATGTCCATTAACTGGATTCAAATACCATAAGAGCAGTGAAGGTAAACTAGACTGTACTGTTTCTTTGTCTAAGATTGGTGGTAAAGGATCTGGTTTAAGAATTTTAGTTGAATGATTTATATATTGATTTTATCTGAAAATTTTCTACTGACGCGTTAATTAAACATGTTCACGGACACGGGATTATTTTTTTTTTTTTTGTTTTTTGAAGTTTTTTTTTTTTTGTGAAATTTCTTTGATTCTTAAAACATGGTAACTTCATAGAACCAAACCAACATACAGTATCACAATCTTTGATAATTAACCATGAACAACACCAATGCTATTAATTTTAGTGTAGGAACGGCAGGTAATAATATCGCTACCTCATTACAAAACATAAACAATCATAGCATCATCAAATTATTCAATGAAGACTGTAAACAAAAGAAGTTCAACACAGGTAATGTCTTTATAAGAGGGATGCAATGTTTTAAAGATTATGAAGATGAAATTCATCACAGTATAAATAATGAATTGGAAAAAAACACACTTTACAGAACTGAAGAGATCAATATAGTAAATTGTTCAGCAGGTGGTTTGGGATCAGGAGCAACTTGTTTGCTATTAAATATGCTAAATGATGAATTTGGCTTACAAAAATCCATCTTTTCCAACATTTTGTTATTCGGAAATCAACAAAATGTTCATGAACATTATAATCAAATTTTATATCTTGCAAATGTTATAGACAAAATGGACTGTATAACGTGTTTTGATAACAGCTTTCAAACCCATATGTCTTCGGACAAATTTGATATAAGCAATGAGTTTAAAATGATTAATGAGAGTATAGCTGACTTTGCAGACAACATGGTGATATCTAAAAGTGAAGAATTACTAAACTTGGAGAGTTTTGACAACAAATTGAAGTTTTTAATCCCAAGTGTGAACCATATAGAAAGAAAATTGTTTAAAAAATCTTCACAATTGTTTGATATAAATGGAAGCAGTATGATTCACAACAGAGACTCTATTTACTTTTCAAACTTGATTGCAACACCAAATATAGAAAGTGTATACTTATTCAATGCAAATAATTTAAATTACTCTGATAACTCTGTGCAATACTTGTCATGGAATGAAACTGATGATAAATCAAATAAGAATAACCAAAGTTATTTATTATCCAACAATAGTGATATCATTTCCGTTCTTAAAAATACTCTAAGAGATTTTGAAAGATCATTCAAAAGAGGTGCATTCTTTCAATACTACGAGGATGTCTTCACAAAAGATGACTTTATTGATAACGCAGAAGTGGTGAAAAGAACAATTGAGGATTACAGTCTTATATATGGTATTTAATTTAAGTTCTTTTTTCTTCTTGAGGGAACAACTGGCCTATCGTCTAACTTGGTAATATCTGAAATGAGCCTTATCAATACTGATAGTCTATCTTTATCATCATCAAAATCTGAGAACTCATCCAAGCGAATAGAATTTAAGTTTTTAATTGTAGCAAAAACTATTTTTTTATTATCATTATTTTTCAAATACTTCAGGAGTTTATACAAAACCTTGAGTACTATTACTCTATATTCAAAGTTTTCCTTGTCAACCTCCACAAAGTCCCTTTCTAAAAGGTCCTTAAAAACCAACAAATCATTCAAGTATATGTGTAAACTGTCACTTGCCACCAACTCATTCAATAATTTCAAACACAAAATTTTATCATCAATCAGTTCAAACCTGTTGAATTTCATAATAACCTTGTTTATAATGTTTGAATCAATTAAAAATGGTATGGGGTTTTCAACTGAGCTGTTGACGCAATGTATTTCATTAATTATTAAAAGTAGGTGAATCAAACTATCGGCAAATTCTGAATCCGAGTCGTCTTTCAATACATTGCAAAGAACTATCAAAAAGTTGTTTGTTACACATAGTTGATTGTCTGGTAAAGTTAGCAACTGAAATATCAACAATGTGTATTCTTTGCATTCAGTCAAAAGCTGAGTGTTGACTATGTCTAAAATGACAGGAAACAATGGCTGAGATAGTTTAAATGACATGAGACAGTGTGCATTGGTATTCAAAATTTCAAATTCTCTAGAAAATATTTTGATTACTATATCAAAAATATTAAAATCAAATTTAAGATGTAACAATATGCATAAAAGTTTTTCATTTGCTAATAGAAAGTTGTCACTAAACTTTTCCATCATAATTAATTTGTCAATGGTGACTCGTACACCTTCTTCATAGTTGTCTTGGGATAAATCCTTTATCATATCTATGACATTGATTATGACGAAGTTAATGTTGTATAATGATTCGTCGTCAAGTAACTCATATAGATGTAAATCTGAGCCATAGCACTTTTGAGATTCATCCAAATCAGCCATTTCAGAAGGATATAGCAAAGCCTACTGTACAAGTTTGGCTTATTATGGTTTTTGGGTTGTGTATGTATTTTATGTTTTTTTTGTCGAACTGATTAAAATAATCCAAGAAAAATATATATAAATCAGTAAGATTAATATCTCCGATTGTGGGGTTGTGACAAACAAAATAAAACAGCTACATGATTTTTTTAAAAAAACATTAAAGCAAACTTGAATCAGAATTTATATATATTTAAAGACCGTGTACAATCTTTTCCTTTTCGATCAAGTTATCAATAACATCAATATGGTTCAATAATAACTCCAAGTTGTCAGTCCATTGGGTAATGATATTTTTGTTATCACTGGCAAAAGGAACAAAGTTGATAATACCTAATGGTCTATTGATCTTTGCTGAAATTTGAGTGTTATTGATCATATCCATTATTACACCTTCAATGTTTACTGATTTGGTATCTATATTCAAAAGTTCAATTAATCTGTCTATTTTGATATTCTCATAATAAGTAGAAATGACTCTTATGTTATGTTCTATAACCTTTAAGTTGAAGACTTTTAGGTGATCATTATACTTTTGCTTTTGGAATGAATACATACCCTCTATGATCAATGACTTTTTATCATCATCAAATATCAAATCCTTGGATAAGAATGAATCCAATAACTTCTTTAATTTTGGCA
>JAJMDJ010000009.1:0-62969 GCA_030573495.1 Hanseniaspora nectarophila
CTTGGAATAGTAGAGTAAAAATAGGCCATGTTTTACCTTCAACTCTGTGTCTGCCTTCTAGATAAATAAAACAAATTTTCTTGATATCCAAATCAATGCCGAACTTGAATTTGACCTTTTCAATTATGTCTTCAGGCTTGATATCAACATCACCTGTGTAGATGGCAATCTTGAAGTTTTTGTTGTGTTCGTATTTATCCAAAATAGTCTTACAAAGTTCCCAAAGAACCCTTTCACCACCTCCACCTGAGTTACAGAAAGGATGGAAAATACCGACAATGAATTTGTCACCTGTGTTTTGGTTGCTGACATTGGCACATAAATCATCAAAATTCAATCTATCTTTTAAGGAAAGAGATAGACCATCGTTTTTGGCCTTGACTGGAGCAATGTTCTTGTAGTTGGAGTAAGCTAAGGTAGCGTATGGATCGTTACTGTTAAGTAAAAGCCATCTTCTGATGCATCCATTTTTGCCACCAAAGTTGATTCTGACAGTCTTTTGGGTTAATTTTTCTGCGGCCTCAGAACTTGTAATTTCGTCATCTCCAATAATCTTCTTTAAGTTATTTTTGTATCTTTGTAGCCAATTTTTAGGAGGTTTCAACATGAATCTTGGTAAAATATCTGATTTTCTTAAGAAAAAGGCTGATAATAATACAGCTAACATGAATGCAAAGAATGATTTTCTATGAGTGACTTTGTACTTTAAAGACTGAGCAATAGAGTAATTGTTTTCTTCAGAGAAAACATTAGGAATTTCTAAGCCCATTTGTGCAAGTTGTTTGTTGGTTTATTATGTTTAAGAATGATTTTTTATATGTACAACGTATTTTTTTAAAAAAACAGTAAATATAGAATGTACTTTAGAGTCAAGTAAAATATATTGATAGCTGGGCTTTTGTTAATCGGAGTTTACTTCGTATTGTGGTGTGATTTTTCACGTGTTTCTCTTCTTTGTTTGGTCCAGATGTGTGTCGGGTAAACTTATTAGTTATTAATAATAAGGACTAACAATATTGAAAGATCTCTTTGGTTTTTGACAACGCTCTTCACCAAAGTATACACTTTATATAATGTAAGCTTGAGTATTGGAAGATAGTACCTGTAATTTCAATCTTACTTTTTTTTGGGTGGTAAATTCCGGCATGATTGTAATCGTTTATGTGTTTTTATTTTTATTTTTTGATAAGATAATTATAATAACGTTATATTTCCGAACGTTCTAGATCAAATTATTGTTGGTAGAATAAACCCACAGGAGTTAATATACCTTGAAAACCTCAGTATACCAAAATGATTTTGTCGGATTTAAAAACTCCGTGTCTAATTTTTCTGGGATTGTGTTTTTACCCATAACTCCGATATTTAAGTTGTCTAAAAAAATTTTTTTTTTTTTTTCCCATTTGTTTTTGGCAAAAAATCATAAAAAAGCTAAAATAAACACATCATCATCATTGTTATTTTTTTTTTGTACAATTTAAATCAGTGTCAAAAGAAACACCAACATACACACAAAATGAATCAACTAAACGCCTTATCTCAAGTTTCCGGGTTTGTTTCCAACTTATCTGTTGAAAACATCAAAAACGAAGCCTTGAACCTACAAACAAAAATCAAGCAAATCAAACCTCCACAAGAATTCTTTGATGTTAGAAGAATATCTAAGCCATTGAACTTCTCTGAAATACAAACAAGAGTCTCATACAACTTGGGCTACTTCCAAAGCAACTATACCCTAATTGTTTCCTGTCTATTCATATACACCTTGCTAACAAACCTATTGTTGCTATTTGTTATTTTGTTCTCCTTCTTTGGTGTTATGGGTATCAACAAGTTACAAGGTCAAGATCTAATAACCCCATTCGGTACATATAAAACTTCCCAACTATACACTGGTTTGTTATTGGTTGCTGTTCCATTAGGTTTCTTAGCCTCTCCAATCTCCACCATCATGTGGTTGATTGGTGCTTCTGCTGTTACTGTTATTGGTCATGCTTCCATCATGGAAAAGCCAATTGAAACCATCTTTGAAGAAACCGTTTAGGTTGTTTGAGTGAAAAAAAAAAAAGAGGACATTATTTGGATGTAAATTTACTACAAGAATTATTATATATACCAAAAAAGATTGTTCTTTTATTCAAATAAGAGTAATAGATCCGTGATTTATTAATAATTAATTAAATATTATTTTATTCCTATGCTTCATCTTTAGAACAAAATGATGATATTTAAAATAAGTTATAAATAGCCATAATAGTGTTTCATGTTGTTTATTTTTTTGTTTACACTAAATCACATGACCTCCACTGTAAACAAATACATTAAAGGCCCAATTTAGGAAAGTACAACGTAAACAATATTTCACATTCCACCAAAAAAAAACTTTGGAACAAAGAATGCATCTATTTTTTTATTTATTTTTCTTGACTTCCCCAACATTCACCCCTCTGGCTCAATAAACAATATGAAAACTTCAAATGTTTACTGAACTTAGCTCAGAATGCAGTCTACATTTATTAACTAATATATAAACCATAGCAACTATATATATAAAAAAAACATCATTTTATACTGATGGATCCTAATATTCCTTACCCATATGATAAAAATCAAGGTTACAAATACATGCCTAAACCAGATAACCAAAGAAATATTCCTCCACATAAAATAGCCCATCAAGGTCAACATTCAGATTTTAGTATTTCACCAAACCCAATTTATCAACAAATGCAATACCAAGTTCCAGCTGTACCCCATTTTCAACCACCTTTTTACAACGAAAACCCAAACATCAGCTACCACATGCAAATGCAAGCTCAGCATCAAAGAACAACTATGGAGACAAAGAGCTTTATAAAAACCATGGAATTTCAAAAAGAACAAGAAATTTCAAAACAATATGCCATGAAATTGGAAATGCTAAAACTTTCCATGCAGGCTAATATCCCTGGGGATCTGATTCCTCAATTATTCCACAATGATAAACAACATGCTGAAAACGGAAATTTTGTCCCAGAACAAAATAGAGTGTCTTATCAAGATCACCGAATTAGGGAATTGCCCCATCCAAACAGCGATGTGGTATACATTGACCCATCAAAATCCATCAAATTGAGAACATTCTCAGATGAAAATGGATCAGAAGACTTTGAAAAGACTCCTGAGAGCTTGAATGATGATTATAATCAAACGGAAAATTATAGTAATGCTGCTCAGCTACATTTCAAGCATCAATCCAAGAGAAACAACTCTCCTTTCAAAATTGGAGAGGCTGGTGTGAAGGCTTTGGATTCTAAAAGTGTGAATATGAATGAAGCACAAGAAAGAAACCACAGCAGAATGCCAAGTATGGATGGAAAAGACACAATGAAGTTTCAACCTAAAATGCATCCCTTCAGTACAGATTCACACCGCGGACATAGCCGTTCAAACTCATCAGCAATGAACTTCAGAGACACTTCAGCAAGACATAGTCCACAGGAACAACAATCAAAGCCATTTACCAAGTCTCACAAAAGATACAACTCAATGCCATCAGCCTTGAAGCCATCACCAGAGATTTCTCCTTACAAAAGTATACCCAAACATACAAGAACAAGATCTGTGTTCTTTGGAAGCCAAGTAGATAATCAAACATCTGAAGCATTGCTAGAGTTATCCCAAAATAATGCCTTTACAAAGCCTATTCACAGCAGAAAGAGAAGCTACGATTTTGGAGGCCCACAAGCCCCTAGCATCGATCTAAATATAGTCCAAAGACAGAAGAGAATGTTTTCTGAAAGCTTAAAGAATCATGATGACTTGGAATATACAGTCAACAGTAAGTTTCAATTTGGGAATACAAACAATGACTTGGAAAATACACCACAACATGAAACAACAATCGAAGAAGAAGACAAAGATGAAGACACTGCTGTGAAAAAAGTACAGTTCAGTGATGATTTATTAGGCGATGAAGAAGACAATGTTCTTAACGAAAAAAGAGAAAATACTTTGCAGAGTATATTAAATTAAATTTTATATAGATTGAAAAAATTCATTATATTTAACATCAGCTATGTTTTCAATTTCTTGGATATTTATTGAGTCCCACTCAATGTTATCACCTTGCTCGTTCAATTCGCTTTGAATGATCATGAAATCAAAGTCTTCTTTTTGGAATGATCTATTGGTGAAGGAGATCTTGGAGGCAATGTCCTTGAATAGTTCATCCAAGATATCATCACCCCTGACTGTTTCATTGTTCATATCATGGAATTCAGTATCACAGAATCTCAACAACCAGGTTATCATATCATCAAGCCAGATTTTGTTGTAGATGTAGAAAGTATCATCGTATCTGAAAAGCTCATGGATTTTTAGCAAGATCTTTATGATCAACTTGGAGCCTCCTAAGAATGTATAGTTAACATAATCGACAACCTTCAAACTCAATTGTAGGTTTCTGTGAAGAGGATAACTCAATGATTTTTTGATGGAAATAATCAAAGCAGCCTTGATGATATTGTGTTTGTCCTCCAAGTCACTGATTTTGATATCGGATTCTTCAACCTTGTCTTCAACAACTTCTTTGATAATGAAATCATCTTCCATGTCAATATCCTTGTTCTCAGCCTTGAATTCAGGTTTCCAATTACAACTTTCCTTGATACCAAAGTCCTTCAACAACAACGTCTTATCCAAATTACTTAGTTGTGGGGTTAGTTTACCAATCAACCATGATCTTTCTGAAGTTTGTTCTCTTTTACTTGGCTTGTAAGTTGAGCTAGGAACCTTTTCTTTTTGATCTTCATTCAAGCTGTAATCGAATTCCATAGATTGAAAGAAGTACCCAAAAACAGCATTGATCAAAAAGGTAAAGTTTTGTTTCCAGGAATCATTCAAGTCATCAAATTTAAGGTTCTTTGGTGATTTTGTCAATTGTAGGAATAAAGGAGTTTGCTTTGGAATCAACTTAATATCGCTATCAGCCAAGATATTTCCAAAGTCTTCATGCTGAATATTCTTTGGTATCTTTTCTCTCATTTGTTCTTGTTCAAATTCATTGTAACTTATCAAATCCTTGAACTTAGGTTTATCCGAACCCTTCATTTTAACCCACTTCAAGAAATACTTGATTTCGGTGGGGATGTACTTTAAGATTTCCAAGATCCCATTGATATCCAAATCTTCTTTCATTTGTTCATTTACTTGACCATACTTGAAGGTTATGTAATCGTTCATGTAGTAATCAGGATCAAACTTCAAGTTGTCTCTATAATTTCTTAATTGTATAAGTTCACTTTCAAAGTCTTCTGATTCTTTTAATAAAACAGCTTCAGCAACTTCATTGATTTCATTGTTGTTGTAGATAGATGGAATTATGGCATCTGAATTGTACTTGTTGCTGAACCCGATCTTGTTGTTTTTGACTTCGTTTTCAACATTAACATTTTGTTTAATTTGCCAATCAAAAGTTTCCCCAAGCTTAGATAACATTGGGATATCATTAGTATCATCGTCTATTTCCTGAATCAACTTCTTTTGCTTTGTTTCTGGGTTGTCAACAACATTCAACATTGATGTATTGTTTGTGGCTTCTTGTCTGTTCAATAATCTCAAGTGGTTATCAAGATCTGAGAATACTTGGTTTTTGGTTTTTTTAAACAACTTGACTTCTATAACATCTTCTTCGCTCAACAACGTACATTCAAAAGGCTGTTCAAGCTGACTTCCAGGGTTTCCTACTTCTTGGATCATGTTTTGAGTTACTATGTCTTCTTCACCCATCAAATGTTCGTCTTCATTGAAAGTTAGTCTTAGGTAATAAGGTAGTAGGGAAAAGTTTACCATGTTGCTGTTGATGGATATGTCCAAGTTGCTTGTACTGAATCTGACATTGCTGATGTGTATTTTGATAAATATATGGGCATCATCTTGAGTAATGACAAATTTAGGTGTCAACATTGTATAGGTGATGGTTCTTTGGGGTATTAGATTAATATTTGATAAAAAAGAAAAAAAAAAAAAAGGAAGAAGAAATGTTAAAAAAAAAAGAAAAAAGAAATTTAATTTAAAAATCGATAATATTACACGTGACTTTGAGCAAAAAAATAAAAAGTTTAAAAAATCCATTAAATCTTTATGTCCGTTTTATCGGATATAACGGCACGGCAATCTCCTTTTTTTTGTTTGATGTTGATTTTTTTTATTTTTTTAAAAAAATTTCTTGACTTGGTGACGTCATTATCATCATTATTTTTTTTTTTTTGTCATAGGCAAAATTTCAAAAAAATAGACTGTAATTTGTGCGTGGACTTTTGGTATACGCTCAAAAAACACTGAAGTCATACTCGGGTGACTACTCCAAGCCAACTTTTACTAGGCGACAAAAAAAAAACACTTGACAAAAAATACCAACAAAATGATGAAATCATCATTATCACATTTTTTTTTTTTTAGGCTAAGGGCCAAGAGTTGTTATTAAAAAACCACAATTACATGATCGATTACATCATCATGTATTTAAAAAAAATAAAATATTAACTCACAGTTTCTTGCAATATATAAATAATGAACATCGTAATACCCAAAACCTTAAAATAACTGTAAGTCTGTAATTATTCAACAATGAACACAACCAAAAGCAATCTCCCACTCGATCAAGCTAATAACAAAAAAATGTCAAGCCACCCTGTATCCGTCGAAGCTCCAAAGCCTTTCTCCTTGACCAAATCCTCCTCTGTTGAAGAATACCTAAAAAAGAACAAGGAATGGTCTGAATCTATTACCAATGAAGTTCCAAACTTATTCACCGACTTCAACAGTAAAGGTCAACAACCACATACTCTATTCATTGGTTGTGGTGATTCCAGATATAACGAAAACATCTTCAATGTCAAGCCTGGTGAAATCTTTGGTTTACAAACCGTTGGTAACAACTTGAACTTGAACGATGAAACCATCATGTCCACCTTGGAATTCACTGTTTTGGTTCTAGGTATCAACAAAATATGTATAGTTGGTCACACCGATTGCGGTGCTGTCAATTCTTGTTGTGATGACTCTGTTTACAACAGCTTGCCAAAGAACTTGAAGAACTACTTGAAGCCTGTTTACGAAAACATCCAAAAGATAAAGATTGATCATAAAGACGATATCCCACCTATTGACAAGAAGCACTTGTCTTTGGAAAATGTCAAGGCTCAAGCTGAAAAGTTGATGACCATTGACTTCATCAAAGAAAAGTTTGAAAACAACACCTTAGAAATCTTACCAATGATCTACAACGTAGAAAACGGTTTGGTTGAAACTATTTAATATATTTATGTAAAAATATAAATGTATCCGGAATACTAAATTTTTATTTTTAAAAGAGATGTTTATTTTTAATAAAATGATATGATGATTTTACTTTTTTTAATTAATTGATATAGGGATTGCATATTGAAAACAATAAAATGGGAGGTTTCTGCTATCAATAAAATTAAAACGACCAAGACTTTTTGAACCCCCCTCATTGTTTTTATTTATATGTATTTTTTTCCCCATTTAATCAAATCCTCTGTATATACATTTTTATGTTTTTATCTTTGACAACGGCAACTTTTTTCTAAGCACTTTTCCTATTTGAGTAATTTGTTTTAACTATCAATGGACCCTATTACTAGTAATATGTCTTGTTAATTAATTTCGGTTTATGTTATTACACATATTTATTCATTTTTTTTTAAAAAAAGAATAAGGGCAGAAACACACCACTAAATAATCCCTATTTGTAAATTAATAATTTTTAATTAAATTGCCATCCATGCTATAATCCCTTATCTGGTGTTTTTTTTAAAAAAAAAATCATAACTTTTTTTAAAGATATTTTTGATTCGTATATAAACAATCATTTCAAAAAGTTTAATTAAATAAACTCAATTTGTTTCTTTAAATAAATATTAATATTATCAAATAAAATATATTAAATCTCCATCAATAGTAAGAAAACAGTAAACGTCACAGCTTTTTAACATATATTGTTAAATAGTTTTTTGCTAAATATCCACTTTGCTTTAATCAATAATTACTGTTTTTTTTTTTTTTTTACTATTTGAATCTTTACATACCAATTTGCAAAAAAATACTCTTACCCTAACTAATATCTTAATTTTTTTAAATAATGACCAATACTATAGTCAACCACTTTAACGATGTCTTATCTAAATCACAATTTGACATCAACACTTGTGTGGAAATAGACAAGGAATTTGTGATTTTTGACTTGAACAATTTAATCACTGATTCCAACAAAAACTACATCGAGCTGAGAGAAATTTTATCCAAGTACAGGATTATTTTTAACACACACGATTACAGCATCCAGTTTACACCATTTTTCAAATTGGTTCAAGAAATTTTAACTTTTAACTATACACACTTCATCAAGTCTCCTAAAAGTAGATCCAACTGTAAGGAAAACGACTATTTAAAAGTTCTTTTTATTTTGAATTATTTTTTTAAGCATCCTTTCATCTCAGAAAATGCTTTAAATCAATCAGCCTTAGATGCAAACTCTGATGCAATTAACAAAACCACTAAACTATCAAAGTTGTTGGATTTGAATTACGACACATTGCCGGAAAATTTTGCTAATTCTGCAAATGACATACATATCACAAAAATTAGAGGAGGTAAAGTGAAATACCAAGGTACTTGGGTAACATGTGATTTTGGTATTAAATTGTTGAAGCTTATTGGTGGATTCGATGTTTTGAGTCAACTATTAATTGCCATTTTCAAATTTTTGTCTATTGATTTCAAAAGCTACTTGAGTTTGAGTAGCAATAATTTGAACAAAATTACATTTGCCTTGAATACAAAATCAGTTGTTTGGACTCAGTTTCCAATCAATTATGTTAAGTTGAGGGAATACAGATCGGAATCAAGAATTGGCCAAAAAAGAGGTAAATACAACAAAACAAAAAAACATGTTTTTACAAAAGCTGCACCAATGGTTACAATAGCCCCTCCTGTTCTCAAGGTGATCAAACCTTTAGTTATGAAGAAGCCTTCAGTAAAATTATCACCAATTATACTAGATCCTTTGCAACTCAAGAGAAAAATAAGTTACAGAAGATTGAGCAATCAAGATTTTTTGAACAAAATTGCTTACAATCATATCAAAGAATGCAACACCTTTGCTTTTAATGACAACTTACAAATAAAAAATTTGTCTGCTGGATCTGATAAGTTTAACACATTTACAATCGTTTCTCCTTCTTTGTTGTCAGTATGTAATATGCAGTACGAAAAAGAAATTAGATACTTTGAACCAATTAAGAATGCCAACATTGGCAATTACTCACCACACTTTGAGATCTCTGATGATAGTACTTTGGTTCTGCCATTCAAGACTACTACCAAGGAACTATTATCACCATTTGAGATTCCATCAAGTAACATGACACCATTTTGCAGTATTCAAGATTTACAATATCAAAGCTCTTATTTATTAGGCAGTATATCACCAAATACTCCTATTGATGCTTTAACACACAATAATATGTCAACACCGAAAGGTTATTTCAATGAGAGTTTGGACATGTCTAATAAAACAATGGTTAGTAATTCTCCAATTCAGCCAACATTTGTAGTCACACAAAACCAAAATTTATTAGAAAAAATTAACGAGCCATTTGACTATAACTATTTTCCATATCATGAAGCCAACATTCCAGCACATGGAAATTATGGGTATAAGATATCAACCAGAAGTGAGAACAACAGATCATATGTTCATTTAAGTCAGATTAATAGAAATATTATTCAGACATGTAAAAATGAAAGCTTTATGTCAAATGTTCAAGATGAGAGAAATCAAGAAGAAATGGTTGATACTACTCACTACATGGATAACCAATCCCCAAGATCAAGCAAATACTTATGAAATCGAATTGATTAAAGCTGTACTTCGCTACCAAGAAAAAAAAATTGTCTATATATTACACATTATATACTTTACTGCAAAAAAAGTATTATATCCGACTTTGTTTAAGAAAAAAAAAAAACAAAAAATTGTAATTGTTTCATTCAACACACCAAAAAACACCAATCACTCTCTTGCACAATGGATTTCATATCTGATTACAACACATACGAGGTTGAAGACTCACATACTGAAGATGTAGTTCAAACAAACACAACAAGTATCAACATGGATTTCTTGAGCAATTATAAGACCTTAAGCATGAGTAAGTTTTTGAATACAAACAACAATAAGGATTTCAAAAGAGTTGTTGATGACTACAATAAAGATATGGACAAGGAGAATATCAATAAGCAGATTGATGACTTTATTCATAAGAAGTTGAACTGTGAAGTCAAACCGGTTAAGAAGAACAGCAGAGATAATGAAACCAAGGAGAATTATAAAGACGAATTGAAAGATGAAGTTGATTCATTTGTTCAAATTATAGATAAATCTGAATCACTAGCCAAGTATAACGAAAACAGTACTTTGCTGAATACCCTTATAAACAGAACTGAAAGTGATACATTTGATTATTATTTTAAGTTCAACAGCAATATTGACATGTTATTGGATTACACAGAATACAACAAAATATCCAACAAATTCATAGAAATTGAGAGCAATAAATTACAAATAGATGAATTAAACAAGTTTATCAACAGATATAAAAAATTGAATGATATATGCATGGATTCAGTAAGCAAAATGAAACCATATACTGAATTATCTGAATCCTTTGAAAATTATAAAAAGAGTCTGATCAAACAAGAAGAATTGAATCAATTTAATGACAAAATCGAAAAGATTGAAAACGACAAATTAGAACTAAAGGTTTTGAAACACTTGCAAAAGCTGTTTACTTTGAACCTATTAGAACACAATATTTTGTACAATGAACCAAAGATAAGTGATGAATTTTTGCAAATTATAGATAAGCTGATCAAAATCAAACAGAGATGTATCCAATTGGGGCAAAACTGCAATAAACTGTTGAACAAGATAGAGTTGGATTTGAACTTTGGGTTGAATAAGATATACAACAACTTGATAGACTTATTAACAAAGAGTAATGAACTGGCTTTGATTAAGGATAACTTCAAAGTCAAACTTCAGTACCTATACGAAAATGACTTGACCTTGTATCAAAAGTTTCTGAATAAATTCACTGATATTGAATATAAGAAATGTGTACAAGAATTTTTGAATCAATTTGATGTTAATAATCAAAATATGATTGTTCTCTCCAACAATCCAAGTAGATACTTGGGTGATGTTCTAGCATATGTTCACTCAATAATCCTTAACGAAGATGAGTTTATAAACCAACTGATGGATGAGGAGGAAAATACAATTTTGAATAATGTATTCAATAAATTTACAAACATGATTAAGATTAGATTGGAACAGGTTATCAAGTTTGAAAATGACTCAATACAATTGATTGAATACATCCAGATCTTGTCCTTTTACAAAATGATGTTTTTGGAAAAAACCAAGTTGAATGATAATAACTTGTTGATAATATTATTGAACAACCTTTTGACTTATTGTAAGGACAGTTCCATTTACAACATAGAGAATTACTTGAACGAAGAACTAAGTTACAAGAGTGCAGTGCTTGCTAATGAGAATCTACAGCCACCTAATTGGTTGTATGAATACCTAAACAAATTGATATTGATAATGGCTAATTTCGATGATTATAAGGTTTTGGATATTTTTGATAGTAATTTCTTCAAAAAGTTTGATAAAATCTTGATAGAGCAACCCTTGATAGATGAACTTAACAATCAATTCAATGAAACATACTCCACAAAACTATTGAATAAAGATTTGAACTTAAGAATCAGCAGCTTGATTTTAAGATGTAATTGTCTAGATTTGATCAACTCCAGATTGTTATTGCCATTTTCCTATACATATTTCTTAGACGACACCGCATCAAGAACTGTATTTAACAAGTTGAATGAAGAGTTAGAAAAATGCTTGAGTTCATTGAAGGAAATTACCTTAAAGATTTTATTCAAGGACTTGCAAATCTATGATTATTATAATTTGTTGAATATGATATTCCCATTATTCAATGTCAAGTCTGAGTTGGATTACCAAATGTACTACACAATAAAGGAGAGTCCAATCATAAACCTCGATTCCATCGAAAAGAATGTTAAGATGAACTTTGAAGAACAACTGCCATTATTGATGACAAATCTTGAAACTAAACTTTTATTGAATTTATTAAACTCTCCATTGATAATCAATGAAATATTGAATGATTCATTCAAGAAATTCTTCAAGTTTTACAAAACTTTCCATAACATATTGAAATTAATATTTGTGGATGATATTGAAAGACTTGATCAAATTTTCAAGTACACTGATGATGAAGTCTATACCATTCTAGGGTTAGAAAATTATATGGATGATGATATTTATATCGAAAAAGAAGAAGAAGAATGATTTATATACAAGCTTTAAATTTTCTTTTGCACAAATCCACTATTGTGTTCTGGTAAGTTACCTCTACCGTAACCATTTGATTCATAGTAATCCATTGGGTATACTGCCTTTTCGTCATTTCTATCCAATGGCTTTTCCAATCCAAATAGAACATTACATTCATAAGGTGTCAATAAAGGCTTGTTGAATGCATAACCCCAATCAATTGATAATCTTGGACAAGCAACCTGCACGAAACAGTCAATTTCCTCGAATTCAGCTAATTTCAATGGGAAAATTTCACTTAAAATAATCTTATACACTTTATGGCCATTACTCAATATAAGTTTTTCCAAGTTTTCCAATGTTTTGTTATTTCCTTGTCTACCCAAGGCTCCTAAAATCAAACCAAAGGTCTTGGCACTCTTGGCCTTTTCAATGGCATCAGATCTAATATCTATCAATTGTCTTTGGTCATACTCCTCAATAGTGAATTGTCTATTGTATGGATCGTATTTGTATGCTATTAAATTAGGATTATGTATCATCATGGACTCCAAATGGAATCTTCCATCTCCGACATATAAGATTGCATCAACTTTATCATTGAAATTCATTTCAGGCTCCAATTTCTTGGAAGTACAACCTAAAATTTCACCTTTACTCAATGGCTTGATTTGAGGAGTTATGATTTCAATTTTGCTTGCTAGTTTTTCTTTTATGCTATGAAGAGTTGGATTGAATTGGATAGTTGATACGGTAGCCAACTTTGCACCCACTTCAAAGTTTTTCAACAAAGTCTTCAACAAATGGGTTTCATCAATGGAAATGGTAACGAATACGTACAAAACTTTGATTTTTGTAATGTCAATAGGAACCAAACAGGAATGAGCATAATGGATGATTATATCACAGTCAAGAGATCTGGCAGTATAGTCATCTATACAACAAGCACCATAGGAAACATCACCCATAACAACGGTTTCCAAACCTTCATAATCAACAAACTGTTGCAATATATCAGAAATGATCAATGAGTATATCAACAAACCTTCAGGAAATTGCAAGGCTGCTCTTTTGATTTTATATTTGTTTAGGTTGTAGATTGTTTTGTGAATTTCAAAATTGTAATTTGAAGGTAATAATTTAATAGCATTGTTTAAGTCTTCATTCTCTAAGATTTCCTTTGGAATTTGGTTTAATAGGTGAGAACTTGGTCTTTTGACTCTGCTTCTTGGAGTAGTAACAGTTAGAGTTTGAGAGCTGATTTCTTCACCTTCAAAGGTTCCTTTGGTGATTGGCTTTTTAGCACCACCAAATCTACTAGCACGGACAGGCTTATCAATAGCAACGTCAGTCATTTTTTAAATATTATGTGTTGTTTGGTTCTATGTCGTAAAAAAGAGACATATTGATAAAGTGAGATGATTTATAGTAAAAAAAAAAAAAATGAGAAAGTTGAGAAAATGAAAAAAGAAACGTTGTGTTATATCCGACTTTAAAAAACAAAAAATTGGAATTTCAAGCTTTAATCAATTCAAATTATTGCCTCAAATATACATTATATACTCAACAATATTTACCATTTTTGAAGAAGAAAAAACATAATGTAAAAACTTTTAAATATGAAATTGATTTTTTTTAAAATTATGATTTGGTTTGGTTGCCAGACTTACTGACCAAAGTGTCTTCACTTCCATTATTAGAAATGTATACTGATTTGTTGGATGGCTTTTTGTCTTCTAAAACCAAACTTTCTGCTGAGTCAGACAATTCATTATTATTTGATATAACAACTTTTTCCTCCTCTTCATCATCAGATCTGCTGTCAACGATATCATTTTCTGTCTCTTTCTTTTGGATCATTCTAACTTTTTTAATGACAACTCGGTAAACCAGTTTTATAATAAGAACAAGCCAAATAATTTGTAAAAATTGCAGACAAAGAAGCAAAATAACTAAAGCAGTGACAAAAATTAAATGTTTATTTCCATAGCCTAATACTTTGCCCGCATTGTTATTTAACTGTCCTTGCATATCCGGAATTAGCTTCTTGAAGCAGTTGTAAACAACGACATTATACAAGTAATGTCTACCTAAAACCCAAGTAATGACAAATCCAAATAAAAAAACACAATCACAAACATTTGAAACAACCTTTTTGACCAATTTACTATGTTTTTCTTTTATACTTAATTCCTGGAATGGCAGAACTACCAAGTAATTTAAAATTTTAGACAAAGACAAGAACAGGTCCGTAGTGTCTGTAGTAATCATGATGATGTGTCCTACATATTTCAAATTTTCAATTCCATAATTAAAACCGTCTGACTTGTGTACAGTGAAGTTGTTTAATGAGCAAGTATATGAGCCTACAGTCAATATCAATGTTACAACATGGTGAACAATCATTTGTGCATGATCTTTTCTCTTAGTTTCCAAGCCTAAAAGTATGTATATTAGTTGATATAAGTAGGCTGATATCTGGACCAAGTAGTATAGATTTAGGATTCTTGAATTATAGTTAGCTAATGATATCGAAGAGTGCGTAGTAGCGGGGGAGTTGACTGAATGTGGCACAAATATATTTTTAAGTTCCATCCATATATTATGAATGTTTATGCCATTTTTTGACATAAAGCTTTGGTAGAATATGTAGTATCCAAAAAATGTCATTATGCTGAAGTAAATGAAGTAATAAATTTGCTCAACTAAAGACTGCAATTTTTTGTATTTAATGATTTTGTCATTAGACTTATTTATTAAGTTGTAAATGGTAGTCAATGATGAGTTGATTATAACAGCTCTGATAATTAAATGGAGCAAAGTAAATAGCATAATAATGGCCAAGTCAACTACCCATAATAGTAAAACGTTTTTACTATTCATGTTCACAACAAAGTTTAGTTGAGTTTGGAATACAAAACAAAAAAGTAGGGCCAAAGTAAAACCAGACCATTTCAAAATTTTGGAATTTAAATCGTAATAATTTTTAAGATCCTTGAAGTAAGGATCATTAATGAACTTGTTTTTGCTGGAAAAGACGGCTTTCATTTAGTATAGCAAAGAATGGTTTTAAATCATATCTTTAGTATAATATATTCAAAAAATTTAATCAGGTTACTTTTATATGATAAAATAAAACTTATAATTTTTTTTAAACGATGAATATTATTATCCTATCTTAATAGATATGTCCATAATTATCGCTGTAAAATTTTATAAACGGAAGTTTAATTATCATTTTTTTTTACACCCCATCAACTATTTAATAATTTACTCCAACATAGACAACAATCTAAAGTCATATTTTGTGTTTCATTAAATGTTCGTATATAAACATATCTTTAGCACATGTGTCCAAACTATAATCCAATAAGTGCTGATGATTCTTTTATATAATTACGCTTTTGATTGATATACTCTGTATAGTAAAAATCTTATCCATTCTTCATTATATTTATTTTTGAGCAGTTTATCAGACTTATTGCTTTGACTAACTGCAGAAAATCCAGTCCAAAACTGGTATAGAATCATAATCTCTCTGAAACAATCCTCAATATCTTGCATGTTAATCAGAGAAGAAGCTACAAACTCATTGAACTTTGCAGTCTTTTTATTAATCAATTCCTTTTCTATGATATCTTGTTTCAATTGTTCTTCTAGCTCTTGGTACTGGAAGTTATCCTCACCAAGCTCCGTGGTCTCGGTATTAGAATTTATATTAGGGGACACAGGATCTTTGGTTAATACCTTGCTTTGTAGGTTGGTGTCTCCAGACAGCCCCAAATTCAAAAGCATCTCGTCATATTCTTCATTTGGTATTATAAAGTCTTTGGCTTCATTATGTGTATTAGTTGTATTGTTAACAGAATTGCTTGCACTTCCTACATCCGAACTGATTGTCTTACTATTTGTTTGCATTTTATTATTTCCTTTTTCGTTATTCTTCTTGAGATCAATATCTTTTATAATTCTGGTTTTGTTTTCAATTTTTTGATCCAATTGCTCGCCTTTCAAGACAATTGAAAGTAAAAGACTTGTGATAGCAATAACATGTGGATGGAATAATAAATGAGAATCAGTAACATATGAGTCATTTATTATTGCCCAAGTATCTTGTAGGTACTCGTAGTTCAACAAATAGTCTTCAATGTTATCCATTTCATGTTTTTCTATATTATCCTTGACATATTCTGTAAAGCTCTGCAAAATTTTCTTTAAAGAGTCATATGGGTGGTATACAATCATGTATGATTGCAATTCTTCAATCAAATAAAATTCAAACTCAGTAATTTTAGTGCAATCTGAATGAATGAAATCAGGCCAATATGATTTGGCTATTAGATTCAAAGATTTTATGTGAATAGGACACTCCTCAACTTTACTTGCCAGATACAAGCATGTGGTAATTAGATAGTATACATTACACTCTTTTATACTACACTTTAGTAAGAATCTTTGCAAGTAAATCATGGCGGTGGAAATGATAACCTGCTTTAGCTGAAACTTCTTTCCTAATTTCATTAGCTGTAAATACAGGTATATTCTCAAGTTGTAGTCTCTATCATAGTGCAATTCTTTGGCGTAAATGGAAATTTGTTTGTTGCTCCCACCTTCTTGATCTTTAATTTGCAATGGGATAGTTAGCCAGTAATTTCCATATTTCTGCAATTCCTTGGTGAATAAACTCAATCGAATATCATTCAATTCAGGTTTGGTGTATAAATTGCTTTTATATTGACTTGATGTCCAATAATTAGCGGACATGTCTTCTTGGGATGATGTTTACTTGGTTTCATCTATTTAAAGCTTGCTTTTTTTTTTTGTAAATTTTGTGAGAAAATCGTAATATGAAAAGTTGTAGGCGATAGGATAAGGGGGAAATTTTTTGATGATCTCCCCAAAAAATAAATAATGAAAAAAAAAAAAACACCAAAACAAAAGAACATTAAATATAACATATAAATAAACATAAACACGATATGAATAGATTGCCTGGAGTGGTGCTGGTTCTTATAACCCTATCTGCTGTTTTATCTTATAGATTCTTTTTTGATAAACCGAAATACGAGTATTTCTACTCGAACACATACCATGCAAAAACAAAGGAACATCAAGAACAATTGATAAAGATACACAAAAATGGTAAGGAAATACTGAGGATAGAAATATACAATAACATATCAATACAGGTTTACAGCCATATGAGCAGAAAAAGCCATACTATTTTGTTGAAGGACTTGAAGTCAATAGCAATTTTAGAAATATTGTGTGATGATTATAAACTTGTTGCATTACGGAAATGCAATGATAACTCTATAAAGCCAATAGAAATACTCAATACTAAACATTTTAAGAAAATGCCTTTGAAGATTGTGATAGATATTTATAACATTTTGATGAATGTTATTGACCAATGAGATGTGGATTATCGGATATAAGAACACATTACAAGTACCCCATCTTGTATTTTGTCACAATCAGTTAGGGGTTAATAGAAGATACTGAAAATATGATGCTAGCTCCTCGAGTATTAGAAATACTATTGGTGTATCATTGGCATCATATAGAGCTTCCTTTTGTATGCGCTTTGTGAAATATTCATAGTAACCTTACGAGACATCCTCATTTAACCAAAAAGATTAATTCTACTTTGTTGCTCTTCCACTATCTACAAGACATATATATAAATTAGAGTCTCTTACACTGTCTTCACATCATTGCATCAACATGAACAACTGTATGAACAATCTTTTCTTTTTTTTTGAAATTGTTCACGTATTTTTTCAAATTACTATTTTGGGACATGTATTCTTTTAGGCACTTCATTTTTTTAACCAGAAAAAAAAAATTTTTTTTACTCGTTTTTTTTTTGGCTTCATATATAAGCAGAATCGCTCAACTCGACGAAATAACTTTCCTAATTCCTAAGTTTTTTTTTTTTTTGAAAATTCACTAACAATACTTACAACAAAACCGAGCAGTAGTTGTGAGGAGAATTGTCAATCGAAGCTTGAACATGAACGGTTGTTTTTTAAACAATTGTTTTCCTTTTGCTTTGGGTAGAAAGTCTCCGATCCTGATTATTCTTTTGTGGAAAACACAACAGAGACTTAAACAATAATATGATAATGCCCATATTCAATTATTTAAACTCTGTTAGGTATACATATTGACTTATGTATATCTTCTTTCCCCCATATAAGCACATTTAGTACAATTTGGAATTTATTTCACTGTGGAATCATGTCGTTTAGCCGGGGTGTATATTGTTAAATTCATTTTGATAAAGACTTTTTTCATTTGAAAAGTCAAACCATAGTTATGACAATTAGTATGAGTGTTTTTTCTGCGTTTCCTTTATTGGAAACAAAGATAAATTTAAAACCGCGAGGTTGACCATTACTTAAACCCAATGGAGCTTACTTTTCCTTCACAAAAACTGTTTCCCTAACTTTCACAATCTGTGTCTCGTATATTTTTTTTACATATATGCAGTCATGTATAGTCACATATACCAGATTGATATTAACAAATTTTTATTGAAATGATGAAATATTAATGCAAACATAGAGTCAAGCTCTGAGTACCGCTCAAAAAGACGTACAGGGACGAGATCTTGCTTTCAAAACTTCTGATTCAATAATCTTTTATTTAATATAGTTATTTTCTTCTTGTTTTTCGTACCTCTTGTTGTTTATTACCAGTAATCTTAAACTTTTTTTTTTTTAGTTCATCTCTATGGCCAAGCATTAGATAAATATTCATTTATCAAATTAATTTTCTTTGGAATTACAAAATAAGTTAAATTAAAATCCGTGTATATAAAAAGAAAGAAAGATACTCTTTACTCAATTCTGTAGCTCAAAGAAATAAATAACCAAGTAAAACAATATGTTTACCCAGTTCCAGAAAGCCCAGTTATCTACCCATACACCATCATTGACGACTTGATCCAATTCAAAATTAGATACATTGATTTTATTGAATACAATCTTCATGATCTTTGGTATACACTCCTCACCCCATATACACAACTGATCATCCATGCCTTTAATTAACTCAGTCTTATCTTGGCAGTATTCAAGTGTTAGATTTGTATACATGGCAATCAAAATACATGGAGAGTAAACATAAATCAAATCAGTTATTCTATTGACTGATATTCCTTCGTTTGACAAAGTCACTAAATCTGGTGTACTTAGTTTAGGTGATGTCTCAATAGGTATGCTCTCAATTTTTTTCAGAGCTTCACTTGAAGACACACTGTCTTTCAATAACTCATCTATCTCTCTATCTGTTTCAACATCATGCTTTAAGCTGTTGGTAATGGTACTTGTCTTTGTTGGTCTATCCAATGTTGGTATGATTCTTGTTGCTGAATAGTACACAAGTAATCTGAAGGTCAAGTTAGTCACAACTGTTGTGGTAAAGCTCTGTTTTATCATACTAGAAGATATTTTATAAACAGAGATGATTGACTTTGGCAAAATATTGAATAAAAATACAGCCACCAAGTCCACGGAGTTTCTTGTATCGTCTGATTTGTGATAGAACATAACTTTTGATAAAATCTTATTTATCAACTTGCCAATGTTGTTGTTATAGTTCAAATCATTTTGATAATACTTGGATGAAAAGAAGTTTCTGATGTTGTGATTCAAGTTATTTGAGTGTATCAAAGACATTTGTTGTTGCCAAGTTTGGTTTAACTTTTCCATTATATCCAACATTGCAGATTCACTTAAAACTGGATTAATTTGGTATATGCATCTAACAAGATAAGCAAATATCAAACTACTTTCTAAAACAGACCCCTTCTTTGATACAATACCATAAATACCTATGATTGATACCAATGCAAAGAATATACCTATTAAAGTAGCTTCTATGGCATTTAGATTGAAGTTAGGCAATATGTAGATTTTGTACAGATAGTAAATTGATAAAGTCAACAAAAATGAAGATGCAATTAGTCCCAGGATGTTGTATAAAGAAGAGTTTTCTTCATTCTTTTGTATAATAATAGTTTGGCCATCCTTGTTGTTGTAATAATTCAAATCTTGTACAGATGCAATTGATCTCAAGTCATCATCGTCTTCATCACTGGATTCATCATCCTCGAGTTCGTTGATGGAGTATGAGTTTTTCAGAATATCAGCTGATGAAATTTTGACAGAATCCAATGAGTTTTTATTATCATTTGAAAGACTTGAGCTTGTTGAGATGGTATTTTTGACAAATGTTGCTGTTGGAGTGGATACGCTTCTTTGAAGAGTGGTGCTATTATTGGTATATGGTTGTTTCAAATCTTTATAATATTGGCCTATTGTTTGAATAAACAATATAACAAATATACCCTCTAATAGAGTAAATAATGGAGTAGAATGGAAAATGATCCATTTCCAAATACTAATTACATGTTTGTAAATCGGCCAAATGCGATTGATTATTAAATTATGAATAAAATTTAAAGTGGATGACAAAAACAAAATGTTGAAGTCTCCATTATCGTTATTGATTAAATCATTGTCAAAGAATGAAAGACATATCATCAATAGAGGTGGGATGTAGAATAGTTGGATATAATACATTATTCTAACAAATGTGTTTCCGTTCTGTTTGTTAAAGAATACAAACTTCATTGTTGTAGTTGAAAAGTATATGATGAATATGGTAAAGGTAAAACACAACCCACAATCAATACCACCTATTTGGAATGATATGGGGATGGTTATAATAATATTCAAAAGATATATTGTGGAAAACAAAGTCCTCACAAAGTGATTGAACTTATTTTCTCTTTTTGTTTGGTTATTCTTCAAATTGGTTATGTATTCGTTGTTGTAAAACGGTTTTATGTTGAGATCCAGGAGATCGATATCCGATGGATCGGGAATTAAGTTAGACATAGAGGGTTCTGAGTCTGTCATATGTATTAATTCACCTTTTGTGTATGGTGTGTTGTCTTTTATACCTTTTTTTTGTTGTTTCTTGCATATATAAAAAAATTGATGACAGAAAAACGCTTCACTGTTATCTCTTTTTTTTTTTTCCAATTGTTACCCAGCATATTAACCGCCTCATTAAAAAAAAAAACTCCTTAATACCCAAAAACGGTAATAAAAAAAAAAGTAAATAAGGTGAGATTTTTTTTTTGTGTACAAAGTTCAATTTCCTATTTGGGATATAATAAATCCTTCACCATATTTCTTTTGGCCTTGGGTCACGTTTTTTAATAAAATGCTTAAGTCCGTCAGAATTGCTTTTTTTTCTTTTCATAATTCTCATTTTCACCTTTTTTGAAATTATACACCAAAAAATTGACTTTTCAGCAAACAGTAATACAAACTCATCTCATATTCACCAAAACCCAAAAGAAAACGTAATCGAAAAAAAAATGGCTAATCATAATATCAAAAGTGGTAGAAAAGAATTAAGACACAATATTAAGAAAATTGGTGAAAGAAGACACAACAAAAACAACTCTTTCAACAATAAAAAACAAAAAATCGATGGTAACGATTATGTTGAAAAGATTATAGAACAAGAATCTGAGGACTCTGATGAATCGGATGATGAATACAAAACCAAAGACAAGGTATACAGCTCTTTGTTGAAGTTGATCAAAGAAGATGAAGACTTTGTAAATGAAGACGATGACATTGAAGATGATGAGATGATTTTGAACAACAAACAAAACTTTAAGTCTGACGAAATTCTAAATGAAGAAGATGAAGAGGAAAACAATGAAGAACCTGAGGAACAAGATGCTGCTGATTCCGATGATGAAAATTCCAATGTCACTGATTTCTATAAGCTACAATTTGATTCATACGATGAAAGCACCATCAAAAAGTTGAATGAATTGAAAAATCAAACAAAATACAACATATGCAAGTACCCTATCTTAAGCAACGATAATGAAATATCAAACACCATGGTTTATATGAAACCTAAAATTAACTTTGATGACACTGAAATTGTCAAGCCTGAACTACATCAATCTTTATCTGCTTATCAATACAAACAAAAATTGAAATTGAACAATCCTGATTTATTCAAAAAAGATTATAAATTTACCAATGTTCAAAAGAATATCATAGATCCTATAAATCAATACAAAGATTTGTTATACACTTATGAAGAGTTCAAACATGAATCTGAATATAGAGACATTTACATCATGCATGTATTGAATCACATTTTCAAAACCAGAGACAGAATTTTGAAAAACAATTACAAGTTGAGTCAGCAAGAAAATGCCGATGCTGATGACGATTCCTTCAAGGACCAAGGTTACAACAGAACCAAATGTTTGATCGTATTACCAACAAGACAAAATTGTTATGATGTGCTTTCAAATTTAATCAAAAAGAGTGGTATTGAACAAGTTGATAAGATAAACAAATTCAAAGATCAATTCAACATTGATGATGACTCTTCTTTAGAAAAGCTTTCTATGAAAGATGACGATTTCAAGTACTTGTTCAAGGGTAACACCAATGATTTCTTCATCCTAGGTTGTAAATTCACCAGAAAGACTTTGAAATTATATTCTGCCTTGGACAGCAGTGATTTGATCTTGTGTTCACCTTTAGGTTTGAAGTTGTTATTAGAAAGTTACTCCAAGCCTAAGCCTGAACAAAATAACAACGAAGATGATGATGTCAAAAAGATGAATGAACAATTAGGTATTAAATCCAAGAACAACAAGTTCCAAAGAGGTAGTAGAGGTAAGAAGAACACAGATGATTTCTTAAGTAGTATTGAAATAGCTGTTTTAGATCAATTCCAAACTTTTGAGTACCAAAATTCTTCAAATATCATCAACATAATGAAGACTAATTTGAATAATTTACCTAAAGAACAAACTGCTGATATGGATTTCGGTAGAATCAAGTATTATTACTTGGATAACATGCAATACTTGTTCAGACAAACTTTGTTATTCACCAAGAATTTAACCGTCAACAGTAATTTGATCTTCAACAACTACTGCTTTAATAAAAACGGTAAGTTCAAGAACTTGTTGAGAGTAAATGACTTGAAGCAAACCTCATTGAATTATTTGAAGCTATACAACAACATTCTAAAGATGAAGTTCCAAAGATTCGAAACATCTAAAGATCCTTCACAAATGATTGTTGCTGAACCTGACTACAGATTCAAGTTTTTCATTAATTCCATACTTCCTAATTTGATTAAAAACGAAGACAATGGTGTGTTGATCTATATCCCTGAATATACTGATTTCTTGAGATTAAAGAATTACATCACCAAAAACACCTCTCTTTTAGTTGATGACTTGAATGAATACTCTACTGTTTCCAAAATCACCAAAACTAGAAACTACTTCAAGATGACAGCTGAAAAAAATACCAATGTCAGAGGTAGTAAAAAAGTCAATGTTTTGTTATACACCGAAAGATTGCATTACTACAGAAAATATGATATCAAGGGTATCAAGAATCTAATATTCTATAAGCCACCAACAGATTACAAGTTCTTCCAAGACTTTGTAAAGATGATGGTTAAATACAACCTGTCTTACAATAAAAACGTGAATGAGGGTAAAGACTCTGATAGTGAAGATGAGGATACTGGTTTGATGATGGAAGATTTAGTTGTCAGATGTATCTACAGTAAGCTGGACAGTTTGAACATGAACAGACTGGTTGGTAATAAGAACTTGGGTGTTTTGATGTCTGGGAGCAATGATGTCTATGAATTTAAATAATAATAAAAATACAACAATTGCATGTTGTCACTATATATATATAAAGTTTACTAATGATATCCCCTTGTTTTTTTATTTATGTTGTTTCTCCGATTGTTTAATTTTTTTATTTTGTAAATCAACTCATCAATTGGGATATACCAATGGCAAATAGCATAGCACTAACGTAAAAGCTTGCTCTTTCACCTATTCTGGCTAGCTTCCAGAATAAACTTAAAACACTGTTTGTACTTCTGCCATTAGGGTTTCTGTTAACCAGTGTTGGATTATATTTCTCAAGTATGGAAGGCCATTGGATGTGTACATATGTGCATGAACATATTAGAAGAAGAAGTATTTTTGTTAATGAATAAAGACTGAAGATAGCGCTCATAATGGTTAGTGTGTGGTTCTTTTGCTATTATTAATCTTTGTTTTTTTATGTGAATAGATTTTAAAAATTCGATGTGTGAGTAAAATCCAATATGGTAGCGAGTCTTTCTTTTTTTTTTGGTTTCAGACAAACGGAAAAAAAAAAAAAAATTTTTTTTTACCATCTTGGAAAAAATTTTTAAAATGAATATTTTGTTCAAAAAAAATTTAATTGAGTACATCACATTTCACAAATCTGATTAACTTAATAGTATTTATAAATACACCAAAAAAAAAGCAATCATCTATACAGCATCTACAAAAAAAAAATGTCTAAAAATTGGAAAACTACCAAGAATTTGATTGAATCCACCAGTGAAAAGCTGCTAGCCAGAGTATATGAAAAGAAGCCAGTATGGTATGATTCCATCATGAAATACCCACCATTGAAGCATACTGTTCAAAACCATACTTTGAACAAAAAGAATACCTTCACTGCATATGATGCCACCCACGGTAAAAAGACCTTGAGCAGTTACGTAGACCCATCCAATGAAATGGACTTTGATTACTTAACTACTTTGAAAAGACAAAGTTTGTTAGAAGGCTCATACATAAACAAGAACATAAAGAACTTGAAGAAATTAAAGGTCAGAAAAGGTCTGTATAGCAACAACAAGTCAGACTTCAGTGAAACTTTTGCTGGTTTGCAATTCTTGGAAGATAAAATTCAACATAAATTCTACTACCAACATCCTTGGGAATTGGCCGTACCGAAGCTATTGATAGAATCACAAAACAAAATCACCAACCTAGACTTGGACTGGTCTGTTATCAACCCAGTTGGTGTTCAACTTTCAGGTTACTCTGTAGCCAAGAGAACCATGTATTTGATGAAGGAAGAAAGTCTTTCTTTGCTAGAAGCCTACAACAAGGCCTTAAAGGAATTCTACGAAATCAGAGTCAACGAAAAGATAGAAGCTGATATTGCCATGGAAGAAAATGAAATGTACGGTACTCTATACAGCAACTACAAGAACGGTATGATAGATCAACAATTCTTGACTGAACAAAAGCATATAACCCAATACAAGGATTCTTTACACTTGGTTATTGATCCAAGCAGTTCTGGTTAGATATGATTGAGCATAAAACATGTATATATTAAAGAAAAAAGAAATGATTATAGCGTTTGTTTTAGTTTTGGATACAGACCTTATTGGAAGTTTTGTTTATATGAAGTTTTTTTTTTTTAATTTTCTACACGTGATTTGTGGGTGTCACGTGTGGTTTTGAGGATATAATGCTTATTACAACATTTTTTTACATCGGAATAATTTTCCGACTAAATATTTTGGAGAATCGCGTCGCAAAAAACTATTTCACAGCTAAATAAACAAAATACACACCAAATTCATGACTACTTTTTTTTTTAAAAAAAAAAGTCAAGGCAAAGTTTGCTTTTAAACAGGTGCCTTTTTTCAGATTTATTTTCCAGTATATATATAAACTTGTCTTCAAAAGTGCAATCATTTTAATTTTCACTTAATTCAATTCAAATATATTCAGTGTTTAAGTCAACAACCCCAGAAACCCTAATATATATACAAAATGTTTAAACAAAGTCTAAAAATGCTACAAGCTAAAACCATCACTGTTGGTTTGATTCCAGGTGATGGTATCGGTAAGGAAGTCATACCAGCTGGTGTAGCTGTTTTGAACCACGTCACCAAACTCCCTCAATTCAGCAATATCAAATTCAACTACATACCACTAGAAGCCGGTTGGGAAACCTTCAACAAGTACGGTGAAGCCTTACCAGACTCAACAGTTAAGTCTTTGAAAGACGACTGTGACTGTGCCTTGTTCGGTGCCGTTCAATCTCCAACCACCAAGGTTGCCGGATACAGTTCTCCAATTGTAAAACTAAGAAAGGAAATGGGATTGTATGCTAACATCAGACCTGTCAAGGAAGTTGTACCAAATGCCAAGTTCGGTAAAGTTGATATGTGCATTGTCAGAGAAAACACTGAAGATTTGTACATTAAGAAGGAAACCACTTATACTGATGCCAATGGTAAGAAGGTTGCTGATGCCATCAAGAGAATCACTGAAACTGCCTCTGAAAATATCATGAAGATTTCTATGGAAATTGCCTCCCAAAAGGCCACAATCACCGGTAAAAGACAAAAGTTAACTGTTGTCCACAAATCCAATGTTTTATCCCAATCCGATGGTTTGTTCAGAGAAACTTGTGCCAATGTCTACAAGGCTGCTCCAAAGGAACAACAAGATAATGTTATTTACAATGAACAAATTGTTGACTCCATGGTTTACAAGATGTTCAGAGATCCATCTGAATTTGACTTCGTTGTTGCTCCAAATCTATATGGTGATATTCTATCCGATGGTGCTGCTGCCTTAGTTGGTTCTTTAGGTTTAGTTCCATCTTGTAACGTTGGTAAGTCCATTTTCATCGGTGAACCATGTCACGGTTCTGCCCCAGATATTGCTGGTCAAGGTATTGCCAACCCAATTGCTACTATCAGATCCACTGCTTTAATGTTGGAATTCATGGGTTACACTGAAATGTCTGAAGTTATTACTAAGGCCGTTGATGCTAATGTTATTGAAGGTGCCATCAAGACTCCAGATTTGGGCGGTTCCAACTCTATGGATGATGTCTTACAAGATATCTTAAAGAGAATCAACTAAGCAAATGTGTTTTTTTAATGAATGATATATATATGTGATTTAAATTATTTTTTAGCCTTCTTGGTCTTCTTTACTTGCTTTCTTTGGAAACCACAAACAAAGAATCCAATACCACCATCTTCTTCTTTATTTAGTCTAATACAAGCATCTTTAACGTGCATCAATTCCTTAACGGACATACCCTTAAGAGTACATTCTTCACCATCAATGTATTTTTCAAAGGCACTATCTAAACCTCTTCTCTTCCAAGTAGGTATACTTTCACTCTTAGGTATGACTTCCCAATCAGGATGCTTCATTAGTAGATCAATAACAACTTCTTCATTTTCAATGTTGTTGACGGAACAAGTACTATAAGTTAATTTTTCTAAGGTTGGCAATTGCATGGCATGAGAAACTAAAGAGGTTTGGAAAGATGATAGCTTGGCTAATCTTTCACCTTCCTTTTCGGTGTATCTGTCCATATCAACCTTGTTCAAGTTGTCTATACTTTGTCTACCGTAGATACCAGAACCAGAACAAGATGGATCAAGGATGGCCTTGTTGAACTTGAAGAATTTGGATTGGTAGATATCCTTGTTTCTGTGGTTGTTACACAAAGTGGAGAAATCACCATGGAAAATATCAATTCTTAGAGTATCTTCATCAAAGTAATTTTCAGTTTGTTCTGAAACAGTCAAGTCAGGGTTGAATTTTCTGGTTTCAAAGCCAGCATTCTTCATCATAGTGTTCAAAACATCACTTCTTTTGTCGTTCTTTTCAAAGGCAACAACTCTTGGAATGGAGTCTTCATCGTAAATTGGTTCAGAATCTTCTTCAACGGATTCTAATCTATCTTTGACGTATATGTAACCACCTAACAAACTTGTCTTGTTACCTGGGGCAGCACAACAATCCATGATGTAATCAGTTTTCTTGACATCTAAGATTTCCAATGGGAAACAAGAACCTCTATCTTGAATGATAATTTGACCAGACTTGTACCATTTGCACTTACTGATTTTGAAGTCCATGGAGACAGCAAATAGGTTTGGAATGAACTCATCTTCGTAGATACAATCTTGGTTTTCTTGAACAGCCTTCCATGAATCAACGTTGTGCTTAAAGTTGGTAATGATTTCGTTTTTGATTTGGTTTATCTTTTCAAATGTTCTTAACTTAGCCAAGTTCAATCTGAACCATCTGACTGGAGGTTGATCAATAGGTTTGTCAGCACCAGTCTTCTTGGCCAAGTATTCGTTGATAGAAGTGACCTTGTTGATCTTCTTGAAGGTTTCCCATTCTTTGTTCAAGTTCTTGTTGATAGAGTCCATAAACTTCTTTAAGTAGTGGTTGTTTGGTAATTGAACTCTTTTGTTCTTGGAGAACAAGGCATCATTGAACATCAAGTATAAAGTAACTTTGTTTGGAACCTTACCCTTGGTGGCTTCTAACTTGGTCAAGGCAGCTTCTAAAGAAGGGACATTTTCGTATAAGTATTCTAAGACATCCAAGTGCTTGTAGGCTTCGATTGTACAGGCAAATACATTCTTAAGGTTCTTGTTGTTTAACTTGAATTGTTTATGTTTGGTGATGATGATGTTCTTTAAAGAACCACTGACTAGTTTGTTGTTTTCCTTTTGTTTGATTAGATCTTCAAGGATCCAAGTACTGTCTCTATAAATTTCCATTGTTAAGATGTGATATTGTTTATTGGGGGATTAGTATAATTTTCTTTTGACAATCACTATATAGAGTATTAATACATTTTTTTAAAAAAAATTAATTTTTTAAAAAAAAAAGAGTATGGAAGAAATGATGTTATTTCCCAAAAGGGTAATTATGTGTACCTGGTAGCGTGGCTAATGAAAAACTGTTTACCAAAAAAGAAAAAAAAGAAAAAAGAAAACCCCTTCTTCGCCCCCCACGGAAACAAAAACAAAAAAAAAATTAACCTAATTAATTATTTCATTATTTATTTTTTTATTTACGTTATGGTTAAATTCACACTATTTCATTCAAAATAAACATTTTATAGCTAAAATTACAAATATTACACTCTTGTTGTTGAACAAAAGACCAAAAAAAAAACAAGTAAATACTTAAGTCCTTACTCAAAAAAAAAAAAAAAAAAAAAAACATGTCAATGAACTTAGGTGAAAAACACAAGGCAGATCTGTCTCCTACTTCTGCAAGTCCAAAACAAGAAGTTTCTCACAATCTTCCTGTTTCATACAAAAAACAAAAGATTGACAAAAATGTCACAGATTCTAACCAATTGAAAACAGGTTATTGCTACGATGTCAAGATGAGATACCACTCCAAGATATACCAATCTTATTACGAGTATATTGATCCCCATCCTGAAGATCCTAGAAGAATTTCAAAGATTTATAACAAAATCAAGGAAAATGATTTACTCAATGAAATGACTAAAATCGACATAAGACCTGCAACAAATGAAGAAATATCAAAAATTCACACCAACGAATTATTAACAACAATCATGGGGTTGGAAGACAAAAACCCAAAACAATTGAAGGAATTAACCAACAAATCCGACTCCATTTATTTCAACTTGGAATCCTTTAAATCCGCAAAGTTAGCTGCTGGTGGTGCCATAGAAGCTTGTAAGGCTGTTCTTGAAAACAAGTGTTTGAATTCATTTGCCATTATAAGACCTCCAGGCCATCATGCTGAACCTGACAAGCCCTCTGGGTTTTGTTTGTTCAGCAATGCTGCTATAGCTGCTAGACATATTTTAGACAACTATCCAAATAAAGTCAAGAAAATATTGATTTTGGATTGGGATATCCATCATGGGAACGGTACACATTTGGCCTTTGAAGATGATCCAAATGTGTTGTACATTTCTCTACATAGATTTGAATTAAATAAGTTTTATCCAGGTACCAAGCTTGGTGATATTGACCAAGTTGGTAAGAATGAGGGTGAAGGGTTCTCATGCAACATCACATGGCCAGTCAGTGGAATTAATGATGTTGAATACATGTATGCCTTCAGAAAGATTGTAATGCCAATTTGTGAAGAATTTGATGCTGATTTTGTTATCATTTCTTCTGGGTTTGATGCAGCTGATGGTGATGTAATTGGGCAATGTCATGTTTCTCCACAATGTTATGGTCAATTAACACATATGATTAAGTCATTGGCAAACGGTAATGTAACTGTTCTTTTGGAAGGTGGTTACAACTTGACTAGTATCAGTAACAGTGCTTTGGAAGTAACCAAAGTGCTAATGGGAGAACCTCCAAAGCCTATTATAAACAAGAAAATATCTACAGGAGAGATTGTTTTACCAAAACCGGAAGTTTTGAAAAATTTACAAAGAATAATTGATTTCCAATCAAAGTACTGGAAATGCCTGAGAAATGATAACCATACCATAACTGATATCTACAACGATATTGGAACTATTGATACAGTTTTGGGTTATAAAAAGAAAATTGAATTTGATGAGAATGGTGATGCTGAAAATAGTGATTACGATCAAGATGACCAAAAAGTCCAAGAAACCAGATTGGTTAACCCATTGGTTAGCATGATTCAAGAACAAAGATTTAATACTTTGAAGCAAAAATACAATGCTGATGATTTCCCATATCTAAACATTCCTGTATTCAATGAATTGAAGGCCTTCATTATGAATCCGTTCATTGTCACTGGGAACATTGTTGAAGCTGAAGAATTGGTTGTCTTAGTTCATGATGAACCTAACATTTACTTGCCAATGCAATCTACTAATCTAACAAGCACTCCTTCAAATCTTGTAAATTTGCATAATTCACAAGTATTTGATCCATCTTTGAAACTTATAGAATGGTCCCATCTTAACGAGTATCCAATCATTGACATTACCCTTCCATTGTCTGACAACCCGCAACTAGGTCTAGCAGCATTGCAGTCCTTGTGGGAAGATTACCTATCCAACTTTGTTAACTTGAAGAGGTTTGCTTGGGTTTCTATTGGTTTCCAAGCTTATCAACAAAGTGCACAATTAATATCTAATGTAGGAACTCCAGAATTCAGAAGTAAATGTAAGAGCATGATCTCATTCATAAATCATGAATCCAGTGTTGTGAACAACTTGAAGTCTATACATCAAAACTTTTCATCCAACAATGCTGTGAACTTGGTTGATTGGCATTATCAAAATTCTCTGTTACTATTGGGTAATACCCATCAGATTTTCCAACCTAATGAGAATGTCAACACCAACACTGATGTGAGTTTAGCTCTGGGCCCAAACAACACCGGTTCTGCACAAGGAAATGCCAACAATACAAGTGGAACCAACAGCATCTCAGCATGGACAAACAACACCACAATCAACAACACCGATCCAATGGGTGAAGATGGTCTTAACAAACAAGTAGTGATCACCAATGACATGAACGACAATACAATCATCAAAAGTGAGCACTTGCAATTAAACAGAGTTGAAAACGAAAATACCAACTCTATCAACGGTCTTTCCACCTTTGACCAAGCCAACCCAGATAGCAATGTAGTCAACATAACAACAGTCAACGATGGGGGTGTTGCTGTAGCCCAACCAAAAATCAGAAAGAAATACGGAAGAATCATCAAATGTGATTCATCAGGTCTTGGTGCAGTTGGGTTGTATGACTTGATGGAGGAGAGATGGGATGAGTGTGCCGATTTCATTTTGGACAGCTTTGATGAATAATAACAACTTTATATATATATAGAATGGTTTTTTTTTGTTTTTTTTTTTAAGCTATGTTTGGAAACTTTTTATCGAATTTTTCAATGTCAACTTCTACCAATTTATCTGCTTTCAAATCAAATGGTTTTTTGGGTTTTGGTGGAGCTTGTATTTCCTTAGGCTTGACAGGTTTGACAGGAGGTGTATTCTTGTGCAATGGTGGAGGTTTTGCTGGACCAGTTGGGAATACAGGTTTGTTTGATCTGCTCGGAATTGTCACTTCTTCTTTTTTCTCTGCTAAATAGTGTGGTTTCAAATCACCATATCCAGAGGCTGTTCTTTCGATTTTTACATCAGATGACATTAAATTTTCCATTCTGTCTCCTATTGAATCAGCTGTCTTGGCATTTCTGAATCTCGGCAATGTATTTGATCTTGTGAATTCTTTGGTAATTTCTGGAGAGCTTGATTTTGTTGAAGAACTCTTTTTTTTAGGAGCTTCAGAATCAAATTCCAAGGTTGATTTGAAAGAATGATGTTCCAACTTTGCGAGAGTTACAAGATCTGTGAATGGATCTTTAATTTCTTGGCTTACAGTTGTTGTACTACTCGTAGAATCAATTTTTAATTCTTTTAGATCACTTAAAACATACTCATTTACAGTACTTGAAGTTACTGATGGTAATGATTTTGTCTTTGATAAAGTAGCAGCAGTAACGGCATTGGTTATTGTAGGTGACATTGTTCTGTTGTCATTCTTTGTGGTAACCTCTGCCATAGACTTTGCTTGTTGTTCCTTGAATGCTTGCAGTTGTTTCAATTGTTCTTGATTCAACAAATCTCTTTGAGATTGGTGTTTCTTGTTCATATCCTCTTGGGCCACTAAGGCTCTCTTCTTGTAGAAGTTTTCCAAACTACATGGTTTGTTTTCAAATTGGCAGACTTGCTCTAGCAATTCGCAGATATCAGGTCTATTTTTAGGATCCACTTGTAAACACCATGATATCAAATTTTTCATATTGCTGTTATATCTAGGGAAGTCAGGAAACTTAAAATTACCAGATAAAATACCGTTATTTCCAGAATTGTCAAATTCAAATGGTGTGGTATAGTAACATAGCTTGTACAGATAAACACCTAGAGCCCATATGTCGGATTTTTCATCGATTCTAATATTTATTTGATTATTAATAGCAACTTGTAAAATTTCAGGTGGTCTGTATTGAGCGGTTGTGTTTGAAAGAAGATCATTTTTGGCATATTCCAATTCCTGAAGGTTCTTAGGAGGTCTAATAATTCCGCAAACAGACCCAAAATCACATAACTTGAAATGGAAGTCTTTGTTGATCAATATATTTTCAATCTTTATGTCTCTGTGCAAAAGAGGAGGTTGAAGTCTGTGCATGGCATAAATACCCCTACATGTTTGATCAAAGATATTCAACACCTCATTTTCATTGAATCTGTTTGTCAGTCTTGTATTCATGTAGTCTATCAAAGAGCCATTTTCACAGAATTCCATAAGAACCAAGACTTCGTATTGACCATTTGAATCAAATCTTGATGCATTTGAATCAATGTATCTAACAATGTGTGCGCTGTTATCTTTTAAAATCCGCATACAATCAACTTCAGCTCTCAGAATATTCAAAGCTTGTTTGTTTTTGACAATGACTCTTTTCAAACATCCAATCTGGTGGTCCATTCCATAGCTGACTTTGTAAACCTGGGCATACCCACCATTTGAAATATGTTTTAAGATTTTCACACCACTGGTGTTTCCTATAAAGTTGTATGTGTATCCTATACGAATGTAATCAACTGTATCACTAGATTCCATTATAATGTTTTTTGGTTTTATTTTAATAATAAAAAACGGAGTATTTGTTTATAATACAAGTAGCAATATTTCTTTTTATTGTTTTTTTTGGTCTTACACTATAAGATGTATGATTTATAATGTAATAACTATGTATATGTGTGTGTGTTTTGTTTATCACTTAGGGTTGTAATTTTTTTTTTTTAAAAGCCTCAAATCAAACTTTAAGCCATGCACCCGCTACACAAACAAATGAAAAAAATTAATATTTTCAAAAATATTTTTTAAAATTTCTTAATTACACTAGCAAATTGTATAATATTACCAATCGACAACAGTCATCAGAATATAAGAAATATGAGCAGCTACGGTAGCTACAGCATTGTGAGCACACTTGACTTTACAGAAAAGTCATCAACAGTCTACACTAACAACATCATATCAAACTCTACATCCATCTTCACAAGCACTTCGAATGGTAAAGTATACAGAATAGATTCACAAGGTAACAAGATCAATGTATTCACAGACAAGAACAAAAACAACATACAGAACATAAAGACCTTGGATGAAAACAATATCTGTATTTCATATGATAATATAATTAAGGTGCTTGATTTAAGAACCAATGCCAATGTCTTTGAAAAGACTTTTAAGGAAAGAGTTCATTCTATGGATACTCATCTTGGCAGATTAGCCCTTGGGTTTGAACTAACTGGTCAGGATGCTCCTATAAGATTGTTTGATATAAAAATGGGTCTTGACAAATCACAAATGGATATTGTCCAATCATCTCACCATGATGACATCACATCATTGAATATCCACAGAGGTGATCCAAATATTCTACTTAGTGGAAGTGTTGATGGGACATGTAACTTATATGACTTGTCCAAATACAACAGTGAGATTCTGGATGAGGAGGTTTTGGAAGAGGTCATTACCTTGGATTCAGTTCACAAATGTAAGTTTATTAACAAAATCAACAAAAGAATAGGAATATTGACTCATACAGAACAATTTGGTACTTACAACGTTATGTCCGAATCTGAGGATAAAATCATGTATGGTGATTTAAGAGAACCTATGGGTTGCAAGTATATCATAGATTTTGATGATGACTTTGTCTATGGTGGTAATATAGATGAAAGTAAGTTGAGTATTTATAGTTATACACCAAAGGGTGCTTTAAAGAATAATATAGATATTGTTGGGATCCATGGAAATGAGGTTATTAGAGACTTTAAGGTTGTGAATGATGTTTTGTATACATGTGGAGAGGATGGTAAGGTGAATGTTATTAATTTGGGGTTAGAAGATATGTCTAAGAAGACTAAGAAGGTAAAGAGTTTAAGAAGTAAGAAGAAGAGTAAGTATACTCCATTATAAGTTGTTTAATTATATATCGGATATAAGACGTATATATGACACGTGTTTTATTTTTTACCAGAAAAGAAAAAAAAAAATAGTGTGAAAGAATATTCTTCCATTTTTCTTTAGAAAATCATTTGTTTATTGATTTTTTTTTCCATATTACTCAATGATGTGTTCACATTGTAAATTTTGTTAAATCAAAAACAAGTATACACACTAACCAAACAAAACATTTATATCAACATGAGTAGTATTATTAACAAGTCTAATACTAGGTTCAAGCCCAAGTTTGGTAGCAGACCTAACAGCAAGACCCAATCAAGACCAGCAACAAATGACACAAATGAGCAATCCATTGATCCTTTGAGCAAGTTGTCTCAAGGCAATGATGTGCCTGTTCAAAGCACACAAGTTACTCCTGAAGTCACTCCAACTCAACCAACTCTGGATAATACCACCATTGTTGAAACAACTCCCTCTTTAAAGAGTAGACGTGCCAGCACAAGATTAGGTTCGATTTCAAATGGTACCCTGGACAACAGTGTATCTCGTAGACCATCATTCATGCAATCAAGAAGACCATCTATGTTTGGTGCAGTCCAAACACAAGTTGTTGCTTCTTCATCAAGAGTCAATGATATTTTAACCACAAAGGCAGCCACAAAATCATCAAGTTGGAGACAAAATGTTAGCAAAGATTCTGCTTTGCTTTCCATGAAGAGAAAGAGAAAAGAAAGCATACAACTGATGAACAAACCAAATGCCAAACTCAAGGCTGTTTCCAAAATTTCAACAGCTCACTTATCAAGAAACTCAAAAAGACAATCCATTGATGAAAATATGATAACTCAAATGGAAGAAGCTACAAAGATTATTACTTCTCTGGAAGATGACATGTACAAGGTGAAGTCTTTAAAGGATATTCCAAAGAGTCTTTCTGAAAACGAGTCCATGCTATTCAGCTTTGATGATAAAACATTTACTATGGCTGAGTTGTGTAAACATAATCTACCTATAGGTAAGGTGACTTCCAATTATACCATCTCAAAAGAAGCATCAAAGAAGAAGAAAGAGGAAAGAGAAAGAAGAAAGGCATTGAGAAAGTTAGCAAGAGAACACAATAAATCATTAAGTGAACTAACCAAGGAAGAAGATGAAGAAAAAGAAGAGAAAAGAAGAAAAGAGCAAG
This sequence comes from Hanseniaspora nectarophila, assembly GCA_030573495.1. Lineage (NCBI taxonomy): Eukaryota > Fungi > Ascomycota > Saccharomycetes > Saccharomycodales > Saccharomycodaceae > Hanseniaspora > Hanseniaspora nectarophila. Next base: position 36,297 of record JAJMDJ010000009.1, read on the forward strand.
AAGCCTTGATGTCAATGGATATACCGGAAATGCCTACGCAAGGAAGTGCGGATTTACAATTGAAGTTGGACAAGGACGGTAATATTATATTGGATGAAAGTTCTGCTGTTATTGACAAGCATGAGCAATTCAGTCTGATCAACAAAACAAAGGAAATTACACAGGAAACAAACTTCACCAATTTGTATACTAACGGATCTTATACAAAACAACAGTACACTGATCCTTGGACTGTTGATGAGGAAATCAAGTTTTACAAATCTTTATCCAAATGGGGGACTGATTTCAACTTCATAGCACAACTATTCCCATACAGAAACCGTAGACAAATCAAGTTGAAATTCAGCTCTGAAGAAAAAAAAAATCCTGTTTTGATAGAGCTGGCTCTTAAGAGAAAGTTACCATTTGACTTTGATATGTTTGTTAAGGAATGTAAAATTGCCAACACAGACAATACTTTGCCAAAGACCGATAGAGATGAGAATGATATCAATGATCCATCCAATACCGTTATTGCCAATGGAAGAATGAACATAATAACTCTGGAGCAGTATGAACAAAAGCTTGCGGAGGTAAGAATGAGACACGAAGAGTCCTTGAAACAAATTCAACTTGGTAAGGAAATGGCTAAAACTGAAGATTTCAAGATGGTTGAGGAGAAGGATGCAGCTGACCAACACATTGGAGCTGGTGGTTTAACAGAAAGCGAATTGGGCAAGAGAAGAGCAGGAGAGGTTGTTGTGGGCTACTTTGGACAAAGAAAGTTGGAGGAAGATGAGTAAGTGAGAGTGTATGTAATTTTCTTTTTATATTTATAAGGTTTTTTCATTTTTTATAAAAATTTCTTTTTTTTTTTAGTGTAGTTTTTTGTATTTCTTCAGTTTATTTTTTTTTAATATATGAGATGATTTAAACTGAAAATTATCTGTAAGAAACCAAACACATTACTAAGTAACTAATCACACACAATGGCTAAGAAAAATGGTAAAAAAGGAAATCTTAAGTCCATGCTTAAGCAGCATTCAATAGAAAACAAAAAGTATCAGAAAATAGCCAAGAAGCAAGAAAACATCGCTAATTTGGAAAAGTTGAAAAAGAACAAAATCACAGGTAACAAAAAGAACACCTCTGCCCAAAGACATCAAGAAACCGACATGATTGTGCCTTTTGCCTCTCCAAACGATGTTTTGTTTTTAGTCGGAGAGGGTGATTTCTCCTACACCAGATCCTTGATAGAATCTGGGTACCACAAGGACCCAACCAAGATCATAGCGACCTCATTTGACAACAGCATAAAAGAACTGAAGTTGAAGTATCCAACCACCTTTGAGGAGAACTACAAGTTTTTGACTGAAAAGGGGGTCAGAATCATGCTCAGCATTGATGCCACCAATCTTATCAAGTCTTTGAAAATATCACATAGATCCGGAGTAAACAAGATTCTACAAGTTGAGAATGTTGATTGCATCATCTTCAACTTCCCACACACAGGTGCTGGTGTCAAGGACATGGAAAGAAATGTCTTGCAACATCAAAAGCTCTTGGATGGCTTTTTTAAATCATCTGCTGAGTTTGTGAACTTGTTTGATAAGTACAATGCCAACAAGTGTACTGATTCATACATGATGTCATACAAGAAGGTTGTTAGAGATAACGAGGATGATACTTTGAACAAATGTAGACTTGCAGTATCTATTTTCAAGGGTCTTCCGTATGATAACTGGCAATTGAAGAAGTTGGCCAATACCAATGGATGGAAGACATTGACTACATACAAGTTTGAATGGGACAACTTCAAGGAATATCAGCACAGAAGAACCAACTCTGAAATGAGCACAACCAAAGACTTCAAGGAAAGAGAAGCTAGAGTTCATTTATTTGATAGACTGGGTCTACCTCAGCATCAAAAGAAGAAGAAGGATGATGAAGAGAGTGAGTATGAAGAATAAAAGGGATTGTTTTAATTGCATTTATATAGGTTTTATGTTTAACATTTGGCGCTACCAATATTGTTTATTTTTTTAAATTATGAATTTTCAGCAGGTTAACTGTTTTTTGATTTAGTAAAATTCATTCTTGTGAAATACAAAAAACACCAAAAAAAAAAAAACAGTATATATCAAAGATGCTAGCATTGAATAAACCTGGCAAGACTTTGAACCAATCAAAGGGTATGTATCCAAATTCCAAAAGAAGCTTTATATTTCCCATCATGTTGCTAATCATATCAGTTCTCATATCAGCATATACTAACAAATACACTGATTATAATATACCCACAATACAATTCAACAAAGAACAATTGAACAAACTCTTTGTTTCTGCATTCCCATTTGCTAAACTAGCATACTCATCAGACTTTAAGCTAACCAGCTCTATTCAATACATTCCAAAAGATAGAACAAAGGATGCCATTTACAAAAAATACATCAAGGACTTGTCCAATTACTCTAAAACAGGTGAGGACAACTACTTCAAGGGTGATACCAGATTTGCTGTTTTTGATGGTGTAGGTGGATACATCCAGCATGGTTATGACTGTTCCATAATCTCAACCAAGTTTTCCAAGTACTTGGGTGAATACAATGACGGAAAGCATTGTCAATTGTATGATGCTATGAAATATGCCTATGAAAAGGTCTTGGAAGATCCAGAAGTTGAGGCTGGTGCAACCACTGCCACTGTATGTCAAATCGATACCAAAAACGGTGTTTTGGATGTTTTGAATCTAGGTGATTCATGGTTAGGTGTTTTAAGAGGTGATAAGATTGTGTTTGAAACTTTGAAACAAGAATATTACTTCAACGCTCCTTACCAATTGGCCAAGGTACCAGGAAACAGCAAGAACTCAATCAGTAATACCCCTGAAGATGCTGTTCCATACGACTTTCAACTATCAAAGGGTGACTTGGTTATTCTTTCAACAGATGGTATGGTTGATAACTGGGAAAACAACAAGATAGAACAATGGTGGTCTGAAAAGCTAGCAACCAATGAAGATTTGGATGTTTTGAACAAACAGTTTGTTGATGAAGTCACAGCTTGTTCAAAGGACCATAGGTTCATGAGTAGTTTTGTTAAAGAATACAACAAGCTAAGTGGAGGTTCATATGTTGGTGGAAAAGAAGATGATATCACTGTGCTAGTTGTCAAAGTTGATTGATTTTTTATAACAATGTGTTTCATAAAGAAGAAAGATCATCTAGATCTGACTCCATTCATATATATGATATATACAAAATTTACTACAATTCATTCTCATTATTGTTTCACTTATTGAAAAGTAATATTTAAAAAAAAAAATAGACAAAGTTTCAATATATGGTTATTTTATTTTTTTTATTCAAACTTATAATAAGTTGATGAATTCATCAGAAGTCAAAGAACCACCGATATCAGAGGTTAACTTACCAGACTTCAATAAGGATTCAACCTTTTCAGCTAATTCCTTACCCTTTTGTTCATGACCGGACTTGATCAAGATGTCAGCAACACTCTTGACTAAGATGTATGGGTTGTATTCTTCACCTTCCTTGATTAATTCGTTATGGTTGACAGCTGGTTCGTGGATGGTGATGTTCTTTAAGGCAACGTCATCGGAGTTGAAGGCAACAGCATTGACTAACTTATCAGAACCAACCATGGCAGCACCGATGTTGTTTAAGATGGCACCGTACAAAGAGGTGGTGACCATGTATTCGAATTGTTCTGGCTTACAAACCAATTGCATGGAACAGTTATCAACAATGATGGCGTTGGCCTTGTCAGCTAATTCTGGGTGCTTCTTGGCAGCAACTTCAGCAAAGGTGTTCTTCAATAAACCATCACCCTTCTTCATGATGTTGGCCTTGTGGACAACAGTGATCTTGGAGTCTTTGTAGTTATCTGGCTTTTGGGTCTTGGCATAGTTGAAGATGAAGTTGTGTAAAGATTCAAAGTTTTGTCTGTTGGAAACCTTCAATAATTCAGTTAACTTGTCGTTACCACTGACTAATTCGTGTTCTTGTTGAGAGAATTCGGTTTGGTATGTGTCTTGTAAGATGGTGAAGTCTAAGTTTTGGAACTTGTCACAAGGAATACCCTTTGACTTGAAGAAGGTTAACTTACCGTTTAACTTTAAGTCTCTGTTGATGGAGATGGATTGGTTGTAGTTCAATGGGGTTAACTTCAAACCAGTCTTGGTTTCCTTCAAGGATTCGATGATCTTGTCGTTGTCGTTTTCAACTAACTTGACGGTTAATGGCAATTGCTTCTTGGCGATCAAGGTGTCTAATTGCTTGGACAACTTGGAGCTTAAGGCAGCATGGTCACCCTTGATAACGGTGATTGGAGTAGAGCTGTAGAATCTTTTGAACATTGTTGGTATACTGAAAACAGAGGGGGGTTTAGAATCTTGGTCTTTAATATTAATCTTATTGTTTTAAATGATTTGATATTATTATTTGTTTTTTTTCAAAATAACCTATTTATTTTTTAATTTTTTTTTAGTTATGTTGTATACACAAGCAAAATATTGGTATAATTTTTTTTTCTTTTTTTTTTCATTGGGGAAAGGATTTGTTAGAATCAAAATGTAAAAAAAAATGACCACGGACACTCCGAAAATCGCAAAAGAGAAAATATATATATTCATCATTATGTCCGAAATATTATAATTATATCCGATACTGTATTTATATCCTATAATATATTATATCCGATACTCATATATCCGATACTCATATATCCGATACTCATATATCCGATAATACATATATCCGATTTCTTTTTATAAATTAATTTTCTTATTTTCTACCTTCCATTTTTTCTGCTACTAAAAATTTCACTCTTTTAAGAAAATTTTGCATCTATTCATTCTTTCATTCAACTTTCAAACAAATATCATAACTTCATAAAAAGAAAACAAACCGATCCAGAAAAAAACAAAACCCTGACATAATGAATAACTATACTAGATACTACAAGAAACTTATAAAATCAACCATAAACCACAACAAAGAAAGTAAACAAAAACAACTAAAACAAGTCATCTACAAAGACCTTGTCAAGAACTTATACAAAGATAAATCTAAAATGACTGCTGCTGGTTTCAAACTACCTTCAGTTGATGAAATCAAAGTTGATGAAAGAGACAGAAGACTATTTGTCATTGAAGATACCACCATGTTCAAGCAACTATACAGAGATTTTATGGCTGCTCCTGTAAACGCCAAAAATACCATCTCAAATGATGAAATTATACAAAATATTAGTGATTTCCTAAAAAACCAAGTTGAATACCAAGTTCTTTTGGAAAGATACAACCCTGGTATTAAATTAGAAAAACAATATGGTTCCAATGATTACAACAAGAAGATTGTTGAAAGAACTGCTGCTAAAGTTGGTTATAAAGTACCTGAATTCAAACCAAAGGAATTATAAATTGCATCACTTACATAACTGTATATATATATTTACTTGGTTAATGTTGAATAAACACTTAATATGGTAACCAAGAATCCAAAGACTATCAAGATTTTACTCATAGCTACTAAAATGTTTCTATTCTTGGTGTATTGTTGGATTTCAACTTCGTACTTTTCCAAGGTAAATACCTTCAGCAGGATAAAACCTGGTAATTGGAATGATATGGCTGTAGCTGCAATACCACCAACTAAGGCAAGAACCAATGTAAAGTCCTTGACCAGTAAGGACAATGAATAAATCAAGACCAAGGTACCAATGGTAATGGCTCTGAATCTAGTTTGAGACATGAAGACTCCAGTTACATCATTTTCAGCAACCAATGGCAAAGTTTCTTCTATCAAGCTGTTGCTGAAGAACATTTCAAATGAATCGATCAAGCTGTTTCCACACAATCTCAAAGGATAGAACATCAATGGGAAGGAAACCAAAACAGTGAAACTCAAACACAAGTTGGTAACAAACTTGCTCTTGTAGTTTAGCAAAATGTTACCTTGTATTTCAGTGTACTTACCAAAGGACAAGTATCCAACCAATCCTAATATTACAAACAAAGCACATGAAGCACCAACACTAACCAAGATCACCTTTCTCATGTTCTTCATGCTTTTATCAGCAGATTCATTGAAAATAGGCAAGATGTTCATTGATGCTGTGAAGGCAAAGACCAGAATACTAAAAGAACTCAAACATTCTTTAGCAGATGATATTTTCCAAAAGTTGATGCCATAATCTACAGTATCTCTGTTCCAAATAGGAAGACTTGAATCGATGAATATTTCCGAAATGATAAATATGGCAATGTAGCAAATAAAGCACAGTCCCAACATGGAGCTGTACTTAAGGTTTTCAAGTTTAGGCAACAAACACAAAGGAACAATGACGATTGTTGACAGCAGAATATAAACATAAGGTTCATATTTAGGAATCAAAGTGTGGAAAATAGTACCGATCAAAACCAAATAGGATAAGCAAACCCCGAAACATTGTAGGAACATAGGAAGGTTGAAGATGATGCTGCTTTTTTTGTAGTTCTTCTCACCATAAACCATCTTACACATGGTTTCAAAGGTGACTTGTTCTTTAGGATTCTTCTCAACAAAGGCAATGAAGTCAGCTACTAGGATGAAGAAGTACAAACCAATGGAGGTCATTATAAAAGATAGGATGGTTAGTAAAACACCTGTGAATATACCGTCTTGCTTGTAGGCAAACGGAATGGCTAGCATTCCGGAACCAATGATGGTTTTTGTCAGGTTCAAAATGGATGATGTGCTTGAAGCAGACATTTGTTGAATGAATGTGATAGTTGGGTGTTGTGTATTTTAAACAAAAAGATAAAGTAATTGTTGTGTTTTTTATAAAAATAGAATGCAAATGGCATATAACCGTTTTTTTTTTCCCCCTATAGGCGAAATTAACAAAAAAAAATATTGGAAATAACTTCCGGCTAACACTTTTAATTATTTTTTTTTGGCTGTATTTTTTTTCTCCCTGTTGATTTCTTAATTGTTGATTCATAAAAGTCACACATTCAGCACTGACTAATTCAAACTAATTTGTAAATACCGTAGAACAACTTTGATACTTATAGAATCATATAATGGAAGAAAAAGTGCAAGCTCTTTATCTAAACCTCCGCTGTGGTATCATCACCAACAAACAGTTCATAAAAGAATTGTTTTCACTGTACAACGTCACATCATTACACGACTTAAAGCCTCTTTTGAAGAGAGACGACTTGGAGGTATTCGAGACTCTTGAGGAAATTCTTCTAAACTCTGAGGAACCTGTACGTAACAACGAGGAAGTGGATGGTGAATTTGAAGAGGATGTTGATGACAAGTACAATGCTGCTGAGCACAAGCTGAAGAACATGGACATATTATCAGACGATGTCTTTTATCCTCCTGAGAACTTTGCCCATGTTATCGGAAACATATACAGATCATCTTTCCCAAGAGCTGAAAACATATCTTTTTTCAAACAACACCTGAAGTTGAAGAGTATTTTGGTGATGTTGTCAGATGAGTATCCTGAGGAACTTTTGGACTTGTATCAAAAACATGATATTAAACTATTTACATGTGCCATTCAGGGAAACAAAGAACCATTCATAAACATACAGGATGAAACAGTCAACAAGGCTCTGAGGATTATTCTGAATCCTGAAAACCATCCTATTCTAATTCACTGCAACAAGGGTAAGCACAGAACAGGTACAATTGTTGGATGCATAAGAAAACTTCAAAACTGGTCCTTAACCATGATTTTTGATGAATACAGAAGATTTGCATTCCCAAAGGCCAGAGGACTTGACCAGCAGTGCATTGAGATGTTCAACTCGGAAGAAATCGAGCATTATGCATTGGAAAGAAAATGGCTCCCTTTAAATTGGTAAATATTTATATATATATATATATACTTAAGCACTCAAGGCACCAAAGTCATTGGTGATGTATCTGTATCCGTATCCAGTGGCATTGATTAGATTAAATAGATATAACCCCATGGCACCTTTTCTTGAGTAGATGAACATGTTCTTTAGGAAACCGGCATTGCTCATCAAGTACAAGGTTGAGGTGATGAATCCAAGACCTACACCGTCTTTTTGGTCGTCATCCAAAATCATGGCTGCACCACCTATTTGACCCAAGGCAAAGATCATGTTGTATGGCAAAGAGCAGTTGACTTTCATTTTCAATACTCTGGATGGCTTTAGGACATTGGCTTCCTTGCCTGGTTTGATTTCAGTTTGTTGCAATAAAATAGGCTTGAAACTGCTGGAAAATCCGGCATACAAACTTCCAAGAGAGGCAAATGCCATAGGCAAAGGAGACAAATAAGCTGTGTCGTAAACTGATTTTAAGAAGCTGTTGTTAGTTACAGAGGAAGTATTAAGAATATCAGACATTATGTCGGGTTAATAATTATTTTGGTCTTTTCCCTCAAAATTTATATAATCTGAAAATAAAAGAAGATGTTGTTGTAATAACAAATAGGGATTCTCAACGTGTTTAAAACAAATCTCCCTTTAAAAAAAAAACAAAAAATTAGAAAAACAAGAAAAAAAAATTCATACATTGTTAATTATGGAAAACGGCCAAGAAAACGATCATTTATTAAGCTAATCTGACGTAATAGAAAATAATAAAAGAGTGCAATGTTTTTTTAACTTTTTTTTTTTTTTGTATACCTAAATTAAAAAATGGAAAGAGAACTAATATATATGTAAATTATTCATGAACTTTCTATTTTATTGTTGAAAAAAAAAAACATTCATATTATAATTAAAACTTGTTTTTTTGAAAAAATTAATAGTTTTTTTTTTCTTAAGCCTTTTCACCTCTTAATCTTCTGGCTAACTTGATATCCTTCTTTTGGATAGTAACTCTCTTGGCGTGGATAGCAGCTAAGTTAGTATCTTCGAATAAGGAAACTAAGTAAGCTTCAACGGATTCTTGTAAAGCACCAATGGCGGAGGATTGGAATCTTAAGTCAGTCTTGAATTGTTGGGCAATTTCTCTGACTAATCTTTGGAAAGGTAACTTTCTGATCAATAAATCAGTGGACTTTTGGAACTTTCTGATTTCTCTTAAAGCAACAGTACCTGGTTTATATCTATGAGCCTTCTTGGTACCGGCAGCAGCGGTGGAAGATGGGGCAGACTTTCTAGCAGCCTTGGAAGCTAATTGTTTTCTTGGAGCTTTACCACCGGTAGTCTTTCTGGAAGTTTGTTTTGTTCTAGCCATTGTTATATGTTATATGTGTTTGTGTACGGTTTTATATTGTAATTCTTTATTAATAATATAAAAGAATGTTTATAATTACAAATTATTATTTTATTTATGATTTATGAATTTTTTTACAAGACAGAATTATATATGATCTGTGTTTTTATATAATCTAATTAAATGATGGGTATCGTATAATTTTATTTTTTTTTTATCTTCACTCATGTGTTATTTTTTAAAAAAAATATATTATTAATTATTTGGATGAGGGTTCCATTTTCATCATATTTTTGCCTAATTAGGGAAAACACATTTGTCCATTTAAAACCGCTTTTACCTAATTAGGCAAAAATGGTTTATTATTTTTTTAGGACATAACATTCCCTTTTTCCAAATTAATTCATGTAGAAAAAAATTACCAAATGAAAAGCTGTGGATTGTCCATATTTTGTACACTTTTTTGCCTAATTAGGTAAAAAAAGAGGGAAATACTACAATTTATCATGATTAAAAAAAAAATTAAAACCACTAAACATTAAATGTAATTGCTATTCCATTATTTATTTATTTTTTTTTTAGGGCTGTTGAGAAAAGCTGATCCCTTGATATATAAAGACAACACAATTAAATAATATTTTATAAGTTAATCTATCTTAAATTTTTCTTTTTTAATTATAATATTCTTATCTAATAAGATATTAATAATAAGACCAAAGCAGATAAGCTAACAAATTAACAAACAAATATAATATAATACAATGTCCGGTAGAGGTAAAGGTGGTAAAGGTTTAGGAAAAGGTGGTTCCAAGAGACACAGAAAAGTTCTAAGAGATAACATCCAAGGTATAACTAAGCCAGCTATCAGAAGATTAGCAAGAAGAGGTGGTGTTAAGAGAATTTCTGGTTTAATCTACGAAGAAGTCAGAACTGTCTTAAAGTCTTTCTTAGAAAGTGTCATCAAGGATGCTGTTACTTACACTGAACACGCTAAGAGAAAAACCGTTACTTCTTTAGATGTCGTTTACGCTTTAAAGAGACAAGGTAGAACTTTATACGGTTTCGGTGGTTAAATTTAATCCCAAATATAATCAATAAAAATATATATGTGATTTTTTAAAATTTTAGGTCTTTAAAAAAATATTAGTATAGTGCTTTTTTTTTTGTTAATAAAACACGTCTCTTTTGATGTGTTTTTTTTTGTTTGGTTAAATTATATAGAGAGAGCGCGTAAAGAAAAGTTCATCTCTTTTTGTTATATCCGAAATATTCTATCAAAATCCACAATAACATTTGTTTACACCAAGTCACGAGAAAAGACATATTTGTTTACAGTTAAAATTACAATATTTAATAATCAACATCATTTCAATACCTTTTAGTATAATAATATAATTATAATAATATAATAACTAAAGTACCAATATACAAAATGTAAAAAATATAAATTGAAATAAAGTTTAAAAATAATTAGCTGTTTGCTAGTATATTATCTATATGCTGTAAATACTGAGCCTCCACCTGCTTAATCACTTCTTTTGGTGGTGCTTGCTGTTTTGGCTTGTAGTTGTCATCCATCATGTTAAACAACCTGCTTGAACACCTTCTTGATGAATCCTCTATTTCCCGGTACCCAACTGGACAGTCACAATTACACCCAATGTCTACATTATTTTCTGTTTCCTTTGTTGCTGCCATAATTTTTCTGAATGCTGCTTTAGTACTTTGTTTCATAGAAGTCACCTTTGAATAAGGGTAATACTTGTAATCCCGCCAATGGGTATCTACAAACCCACGAGCTGGCTCGTTCTTAAAGTTTCCTGTTAACGGATCGTTTTTAACACAATGCGTTAAAGACGAATGTGAGTATGCTATATCTCTGAAATAGTGAATATCCTCCAAGTTTAGAAGCATTGCCAGCCCTAAGGTATGAACAGGGGCATCTCCAAATCTTTCTTTGGTAAACCCAGCCTTTGAATCTAAAAATTCAAAGTATTCCCTGTACGTAGGGGTTCTAAACAAATCTAAGCTTGCTATTTCAAAGTTTGACCAGAAATGACACAAATCAAATTCTTCATTGAAAAACTTGTCATCGTATATTTGTGGAACCTTCTTGGCAAACTTAATAGTCTCAAGGAAACCCTTGTCGTATTCTTCCTTCAAAGCAGGATTAGCTTCCATTTCGGCTTTGTTTTCTAAGAAATACTTCATCTCAACATATCTACTAATTTCACTATCTAATTCAGAATCATGATTAATAAATTTATCTAGTATTTTGTGGTCTTTTTTTATATCCTTCTTGTTTTGGCTTACATCCAATACTTTGTAATCTATAATAAATAAATCCCATAAAGATCCTACTTTGAATCTTGGGTCTTTCTTCATCTTGTTGTTGATAAATGATTTGGTATATCTGAAAAGTGATGGTATTGTCCAGTACAATTCACTTATCAATATTGTGAAACCATACTTCTTGTTGGCCTTTTTCATTTCATAAAAAGGATCGTACGTTAAATCACAAAAAAATTTAACATCTGGTTCTATTCTCCAGTAATAATCAAATTCTCTTAACAAAGCATTGTCCTGGAAGAATCCGGAATAGAATCTACACATCTTATGGTATGACTTCATTCCACCATAAAGAAGTCCTCTATCTTCTTGATCCTTCAGAGATTCATTGATTTCCTCATTTTTGTCAGGTTGGTCTTCACCTTTGAAATTCCATTCTCTTTCCACATCTAATACTCCAAATTTTACTTTTTTGGTATCAACAGAAACAGTTGTCAAGACTTTTGTTTTGAAATTCTCATCAAAGGGTTCATCATTTAAGAAGACATATGGGTATTTGAACCATTGATTAAATCTTATTTCAATATTTTCCAATGTCTTGATAACATCATCAACTTCCTGGTTTCTTGTGAGCATAACAAAAGCAGCATTTTGCTTTTTATATTCTGGGTTAGCCAAGTACTCTTTTATATTATTACAACCTTGCTTAAAAGGTGTATCTTTTTGTGATGAATATTGAGTTTGCGATATATCCAAGGTCTTTGGTTTAGTCATGTGTGTATAAGTAAAAATAAATAGGAATAATGATACAAGAGCTAGAAGCAACCTTTTGAAAAATGTTTTTTTGAATTTCATTTTGTTAAAACTCCATTTCGATTTTAATGCGGAGTATGGGGAATTGGATCCACTAGAATTAGAACTGACTGCCAATGTATTTTGGTATGTTTTAGATGATTTTTCGTGTTCATATTTACTGTTTAAAGGCGGACTTTCACAGTCCAAGTCACCTGCTTTTTTATCCTTGCTGAAAGGATTAAAGATATTTCTGATTGACATATTATACCTAGTTCATTTATGTTTGAAATTTGAAATGATAATTGTTTACAGGTTTAAGTAATCAAAAATTATATAAATTCCTTATAGTGTTTGTTTTTAGGTTCTTTGCTTTTAAACTCTTCTTTATAGATGGTTCTTTCTTTTATGTATGTACGACCATTGTGCTCTTGTTTACACAAAAAAAATGAAGACCATTTTGAAAAAAAAAAAAAATGAGGGGTTTTTCTTTGAAAGTTTGACTAAATGGAATTAAGCGGTTTAAAAAGAAAAAAAGAAAAGAAGCAGTAAATGAATATCCATCAAATTATTTACAACTCAGTAAGGCAGTTTCTTTTTACCAATGGTTGATCTGATCAAATTCAAATCATCTGTTACTTGATCTTTATCCAACCCTTGCAATTTTGGAGCTGTTTTCAATGGTTGCTTTCTTTCATATTTTCTTCCGTTGGCATTTGTAGCTTTTGAATTCTGGTTACCCTCACCTGCTGCATGGTTATTATCAGTCAATGAGAAATAGTATTTGTTTGAAGCATCAAATAGACTTCTATCCATCAACAAGTTTCTTAGTCCTTCGTAATGTTGCATTTCATACAACCATTCAGGGCTGATCACGAGTTCCTCACTTTCTGGATCTGGACTACTAGTTCCATTCTTTTTATCAGTGGCATTTTTCTTCTTTCTTGTATTTGGCTTAGTTAATGTCTTGTCAATATCCTGATAATTGGCAAAGTTATTTGGAGATTGAGCCTTGCTGGCTGTCATTCTCTTTCTCAATGATCTCTTGATATCAGAGTTACCCATACCACCAGTGGCACTTAACAACCCACTCAATAAATCATCACTTAGTATGGCGTTATGAGCATCTGACATATCTGGATCAGATAAGTTCGTTAGAAGATTGTTATCATCATTTTTGTTTGTAGAATCAATGTTTTCACCACTGTTGACAACAGCAGCTGCAGTGAGGAATGCAGTCTTCAAGTCCTCGTTGGATCCAGTTACAAAGTAAGCACCTTTTCCACTTCTTGTTTTGTTATAGCTAAGAATTTCCTCATTGTATGTGTACTTCATATCTTGAATAGTTTGTTTGTCCATGTTGTAGTTTTTTTCATTTGCAACATCAAGTAGAATTTTTTCTTCTTGTAATGATTTGATTTGGTTTTCAATGTTTTCAAACAGCTTTTTTTTTAGGTTTGTCACCACTTTTTCATATTCCATTTTTACTTCTTCAATGTCTTGTTGGAATTCCTTGTTGACTCTTGAGATTTTGTATTCTTCAAATAGTCTTAATTTAACAAGTTCCAAATCTCTTTCTTCCTGGAGATCTCTATTTAATCTGTTAAACTCTGGATCTTCATTGACTACTTCATGCATTGCAGTCAACTTGGCTTGTAAGTTGTTTAATTTGTTTTGGTAATGTTGGTGTCTTTCTGTAGTGAATCTGCTATGCAGTTTTTGAATTCTATTTTCCATAGATTGCTTCTTTTTTTTCTGTTGCTTCAAGGCAGTATTTGAAATAGAGCCTTTTATATTTATATCATCAGCTTGTTGTTTGATTTGTTCCATGTTTGGATGTATGGTTTGTTGTACTACTTTTTGTTGGGAACAAAATCATTATTTATTTTTTTTCGTAGTTACTTTTTTTTTTCTTTTTCTTATGGGATTTTTAAAGGAGCGCATTTTTTTTTTTGCTATAGTTTTTTTTTCATCAGTATAATAAGTTGATGTAAGCATGTACTAAAGAGGGAATTATTACATAGTGGGGTAATATTACTTTTTTTTGTATACAAGCTGATAAGATATATAATCAGCTATATAACAATTATATATGTTATTTAATTAATAATAGAGAAACAAATATATATGTATTATATACACCAAAGAAGATAGTATTTTTTATAAAAAGCATCAATATAGCCATTCAATGTGACAATCTAACCAGCAGTTAATTACTAATACCGGATATAACAATTGATGTTCTATTAAATTATTACCTGATTATTTTTTTTTTTATTAGTGTCAAGTTTTTTTTTTTTTTGAACTCTCCGCATTTTTTTTATTTTATTTCGTTTATTTTATATTTTTCTTTACCTCATTAAAGTTTTTATATGTAAATCCTTTATGCAAACACATATCAACTCTATTATTTACTCATATATAAACCATAAGAAACACACAAACTATAATTGATAATTACTCAAAATATTTAAAATTTAAAAAAAAAAAATATTTTATCAAAAAAGAAATATTAAATTTATACACAATTAAAGGGCTATACATATAAATAACAAACATAAATACAAACAAAAAATATAACATGGATAACAAACAACCGTATAACACTAAGCTCAACATTCCACACATTTACGTGTCTCCTGCTGAAGCTCATGACAACAAATTGAAACAAAGCCAAAGCACAATTACTCTTTCCAAAGAAGGTGAATTGTTTGACCAAGAATTAAACCAATTTGACTTTGACAACATCAACTTGCCTACTGAATCTTTGGATTTCATACCTAATGATAAATACAGCTTCAATGAAAATTTAGAATCTTCAAATATCCCCAATGTCAATATTTTAAACACAGATGCTTATGATGATGATATTAAGAGCTTTTACTCAGCTTTGGATGAAATAAGTGGGCTTAATGCCATTCCAGCAAACAACCAAGCTGAAAGCTTCATAAACAAAGAATTATTTGGTTTGAATGATGAAAACACAGAACCTTTACAAACAACTTTGTCGCTTCCCAAAATGGAGAAAATTAAAAGCACCAATTCAAACAACTCCAACCACTTGAGTATAAGCAGAGTCAATACCAGAGAAGGAAGATCCAAGAGTGTAACCAAATCCAATGCAACTCGTTCAAGATCAAGATCCAGAACTAGATCTATTTCTAATTTGTCCAATAAAGATGAAGCAGTCTTGGTTGATGCTTTGAGACATGTAAATTTAATTGAAAGCGAAAGAAACAACAGTAATTTGTTGGCTGTTGATGAAAAGGAAGGTGATTACTTAAGTGATGCTTCTGATTCTGATATACTGAGTATATTGAGTGAGTTTGAAAACAGAAACGATTTCTTGGAATACGACAGTCTTGATGATAATGTTGATATCAATGCATCTGCTGCTGATGATTCTGAAAAAAAACATGTTTGTAAATTCTGTAGCTTTGCATTTTTGAGAAATCACGATTTGGATAGACACATGGCATCCCATCTGAACAGAAAGAATTACCCTTGTAAAGGGTTTGTTTTGGGGAATCTACCACAAACAGCAATGAATTATTTGCAAAGGGAGTATGACTTGAAAATGAACCCATCCGCATTTGATTTGGACGTGCTGAAAAAGACTATCATTTATGTCGAAAGAAATCCGTTGTCCGTATCCTGGGGATGTTCCAAGGAGTTCTTAAGAAGTGATTCTTTGAGCAGACACTTGAAGTCAAAAACAGAGGATCGATGTATGAAAGTAGCCTATAACGACTTCATAAACGGAAATGTATTTTCTCATTATAGGTTTTTGAAATTGAAGGATTTAGTATTACCAGATTCCTCCAAGGTACAGAATGATGAGTATAAACTGGATATTTGTGAAAAGTTCATACAGGCAGAGACATTGATCAAAGATATGGATATGTCGCTTTTACAGAGTGAAGCTTGGCCTATATCCCAAGAGACTTTTGAAACAAAATACAAAAAGACATATGGAAAAAACTTACAGAAGTACATTCAAAGACAAGCCAAGCTGAAGAAGATGGCTGAAAAGGATATTAAATCAATCTCTATCGAATAAAATGGGAATGAGTTAAGTGTTCGGACATATGATTATTATTTAATTTTTTTTGGGAGTACGAAAAAAAAAAAAAAAATTGAGAACTTCATATTCACAGTTCAACACTATTTTAACACTATATATCAATGATAATTACACATTTTTTTAATACTATAATAATATTAATAAACCAAATAAATTCAAAATAATAATGTCATTAGGTGGTGGAACTGTTGATAAC
Source organism: Hanseniaspora nectarophila (assembly GCA_030573495.1). Lineage (NCBI taxonomy): Eukaryota > Fungi > Ascomycota > Saccharomycetes > Saccharomycodales > Saccharomycodaceae > Hanseniaspora > Hanseniaspora nectarophila. The sequence continues at coordinate 52,852 of JAJMDJ010000009.1, forward strand.
GACATTAACAACGCCATCAGCGCTATTGAATCACACAATGAACCAGTAAGACTTGATGAAGTATTGATGCAAAAGCAAAAAGCAATGCTTCAGGAGCAGAAGGAGATAGAGGAACTGTTCCAAAGAAACCCAATGCAGAAGATCAAGGTCATGAACATAAATTTTAACCAAAGCACTATACCCTTCAACGACAAGATTTTATACCAGTATGCTGAGCAAACACTTGGAAGAGTTGAAACCATGGAGGACTTTCAAATTCAATCCATGATTCTACAGGAAAAGCTGATAGGAAATGGTTTGATCCAGGAACTGAACATTGGGAATGTCGCTGCTAGATTGGTTGACTTGAGGAAGGTCAATCAAATGCCATTCACCTTTTCCAAGAACAAAGTTGTGATCATTGAGCCTGAAATTACATTCGTGCCATTGAAGAAGTTTGCTGCCAAAACAGGATCCAAGGTAGGTAATGGTGAAGGTGATGGGTACATCCAACTGCAACTAAGAAATTTTTTGAAGAATGGTGAAAACTTGGTTGTTGATGTCGAAAAGGGTACCAAAACTAAGAGTAATATCATGATGCAATTATCGAGACCCTTGGATATTTGGAATAAAGTAAGTTTAACATTTTTGCAAAACAAGAGAGCTTGGGGTGATTTTTTGATGTATGATATGAACAGTGCCAAATTTGAATGGTCTTACAATTTCAAGTTCTTACCAACAGCCTTGTCATCATTGGAGACAATCAAGAGATCTCCTTGGAACTTCAATTTGTCTTTTGATTATGCAAAAATCGGATTGCATCAACAAAACAACAATCTTTTTAAATTACCATTCTCTATAATCAAGGAGTTCAAACCATATGATAGACTACAGCTTCAATTGAATTTGGTCAAAGACAACAGAGATAGCAAAGTCACACCTCTTGTTGGAACCTTGCTAAAATCAACAATTCAAGCGAATTACATTCCTGCCACACAAAAGTACTGGGAGTCTATCCAGTTTGAGTACCAAAATGCACAATCAGTTCCGGTTTCAGATAGATTGATGACTTTGATATCATCATTCAAAGTAGGTTCCATTTGGCAATATGGGAATGAAGAAAACCTACCAATTTTGGAAAAGTTCCAAAAGGGTGGTCCAAATGATGTTAGATTATTCAATACCATGGGGTTAGGTCCTAAAACTGAGGAAATCTTGAACATGAACAATGTCAACAACAAGGGTATTCCTCTAGGTGGTACAGGACATGTTTCATACGGTCTTTCTCTTTTGTACCCATTCAAAAATGACAGTAACTTCAAGTGGTTGATGTTCGTGAATGGTGGTCATTTAACCAATGATGTAAGAAACTTGTTCAGTACTGGCCACACCTTAAGTTGCGGTCTGGGTATCAGTTTTGTTCACCCTGTAGCCAGATTTGAGCTGAACTTTGGTGTTCCATTGATGTGCTACGATTCAGACTATTCCAGAGGAAAAATTCAATATGGATTGGGTATGTCATTTTTGTAAATAGAAATATGTAGATATATACATTTAGTTAAGACTTTTAATCCAGTTCTCGTGTCTTTTGGTTATATCATCAATGATGAACTTCTCAATGCATTCGGTTTTTATTTCTTCATCAGTAAGTCTGATCCAATGCTCTGTTTCATCATTTTCAGACAATACCACAACTTCTTTGTTTCTTGTAGTTAATAGATTACCAATAACAAGTTGATGGTTGTAGCTCTTCAAAGCCTGTTTGGCCTTAGCTATCAACAAATTCTTGTCAGTTTCCAGTTTGAAAGATACAATCATGGACTTATTAGCCCATGTTTGGACAAGCTTTCTTAAAAATTTGGGTACTGGATCCAGATCTAGCACAAGTTGCCCAGAGTCATTGACTTTGCCTTCGGATTTGTCTTGGAACTCCAATCTTGATTGGATTTTATGTTGTGGTAACTTGTCATATGGAATGTAGAAGTCACTGACAGCAGCAGCCAGATAGAAGATGGAGTTGCTGTGGTTCAACAAAATGGCGATGGATCTCAAGGACCATAAGTAATCATTAACTGTTGAATATTGCAGCAGCAAAAGTTGGTCTTTGTATTTTTCAGTCATTTTTTTCATAGCCTTGATTTCATCCAAGTACTCACTATCGATTTCACCATCTGCATTGAAGTAATCCAAGAAGTTCAAGTTTTTTGAAACAGTAAAGTGTCTGTTGAAGGGTTGCAAGGAAAACTCTCTGTGAAGGAAAATCACCTTGTAGCCCTTGAACAAAAACTGTTCAGCACTTGATGCACCTCTTGTACCAGCAGAGAAGTTACCAATGAATCTAACAGTGTTACTTTCCAGAGGAACAATTGTACCACCACTTGTGACTAGAACAATTTTTTCATCTTCCTTGTGGGGGGTCAAAAAGACCTCTGTTTGTTGAATCAAAGCATCCAGGTGGGATGGTTTTGGGTTGTCTATGAAGTATTTGTCTTCAGGTAAAGAAGCGTTGGCTTGCATGTTGTGTGGTTGGTGTGTGAATAATTTTTAGATGAATGGATAATATTCGTATATTCGGATATAAAAACATACAAGGTTATTTGATTCCACTACATTTTTTTTTCTTTTTTTTTTTTTTTTAAATTTGCTTTCCCAGGTGCCAATTAAAATTTTTTTTTTTTCATAGCAGATTTTGGGAAAATGTAATATTTGTCATCTTTCCTAAATAGGATAAATATCAAGTTTGAAAACACATCAACATCTGTTTATTGAAACATTATATAACCAATAACAATAAGGAATATACTCAGGTTACAGACATACTACACTATATCTGCATAATTAAAATACCCTATCACTGTTATTAATCATCATATACATAAATGTCTGCTCCTAAAAGAATCATTCCTGGTATGCTAACCAAGGAAGAAGAACAAAAGCTAAAGGCTTCTTTACCAACTGGTACCTTAATTGATCCATTGGCTGCCCAAAAGAAAAAAGAGGAAGAAGCTGAAAACGAGCTTGAAGCCAATAAGCCAAAGGCTGCCAAGGCCACTGAAGGTAGAAAGGCTGCCAATGAAAACATCGTCTTTGTTGGTAACATCAACCCAGCCTTGGACTCTGAATCTTTACAAAACTACTTCAAGTTCTGTGGTAACATCATATCCTGTAACATTGTTATCAGCAAGCAAAATAAACAAGAACTACAAAACCAAAAGTTCAAGGGTATTGAAGATTTTTCTGCCTTATCTGCCAACTTTGCCTTCATTGAGTTCTCTTCTCCATCTGAAGCCAACATGGCCTTGGAACAATTAAACGGCAAGACCATCGAAAACTACGAAATACAAGTAAAGAAGGCCTTCAAGAACATAGCAGCCACAACCACTGATGAACCTAAGTTCAGCATATTTGTTGGTGATTTGAATGTTGATGTTGATGATGAAACCTTAATAAACTTCTTCAAGGAATTAGATGGCTTTGTTACTGCCAATGTTATGTGGGATATGGAAAGTGGTAACAACAGAGGATATGGTTTTGCTACCTTCAACAGTCAAGAAGCTGCCCAAGGTGCCATTGATGCCAAGAACGGTAAGGAATTGAATGGAAAGGCCATTGTCTGTAACCATGCTGCCAAGAAAGAACAAAAACCAAGAATAGTCAAGAATAAACCAAGACGTGTTTTCAATGACTTGCCAAGTTTCTTTGACTTGGTTCCACAATCTCCAGATGAAATCATCATGAACCCACCTACCAGACCATTCACTAAGAGAGCTGTTGATGGATTCATTGCCAGATCCATTACCCCAGTTGAAAACACCTCTGTTTTCATTGGTAACATTCCAGATCCATTGCCAAGATTTGTTTTGGATTGCTACATGAACGAGTTCTTTGGTCCTATTGTCAAAACCGATCACTTCCAAGGATACTGTTTGGCCACATTTGCCTACAAGTCCGGTGCTGCCAAGTGTATCATGGGATTGAATAAATACGATGTTGCTGGTTTGTCCAACTTGGCTGTCTACTGGAAGAAGGATTACGTCAAGAAGCCATACAAGAAGGATGTCAGCACTGAAGAAGGTGAACCAAAGGAAGAACAAACTGAACAAGTTGAAGCCAAGTTAGAAGACTTAAGCATCTAAGTTTGATATATATGTATGTATGCTGAGATGTAATGACTTTTTGTTGTTGTTGAGGGACATATAATGCCTGTTCATTGGTGTCTTGATAACAGTATTTTATCAATGATTAAGTGTCAATTCGGTGGCAAAATAAACGTGACCTTTTGGACACCAAAATCTTGAAGACTAAAAAAAAAAAAACATACATAACAAAAAACGAAGGGATTAAAAAAAAAAAAAATACACACATGGACCTTTAAAAAAAGAGTTTTGGATTTGATTGGCAAAGTGTTCATATCTTAACATGACTCCACAGAATATATATCCACCAAAATAATCTAAACAGTTTGTTATACCATCACTTAAGGAAATACACCAACTTATAGATTAAACCACTAACTGCTTCTTTATTTTTTTTTTTACAACAAGACTCATATATTTTTATTATCTCTTTTTTATTATTTCCATTATACTTCCATTTACCACAAGTGTTAAATAGAAGCCAAACAATAAACAAGAAGATCAACAAAAATACCAAAAAAAAAAAAAAAGTCTTCATAATCTGAATGTCATTTGAGTTAAACAATAAACAACTTAATTCAAACAAAACACAAACAGTCTTTATCAAAGAAAACACCAAGCTAATCTTACTGTTATTTTTCACATCTTTTTTATTATTTAACAACAGACCAGCTAGATACTTAAACAGATTAAAATCAAGAATCAACCACTATATCCAAACAATGTCCAACAGATACAACACAAGATCATTCAACAAACAACATCCATACACCGAGGCTTTGAATACAGTCGTTATTGAAGAAGGTGGATTTCCAGGTGGTTTGTACAACGAAGGAAACACTTGTTTCATGAACTCTGTATTGCAAAGTCTTGCATCCTCCAATGAGATTTTGAATTTCTTGGATACTGAGTTGTTAGCAAAAAGCAAGTCATTGAATGAATCATCTGATGAAAAGAACGGTGAAGAAGTCCACATCACTTCAAACAAGGTTGACATTAGATTCTCTGAAAGACTACACCAACTTTTGGATGTCTTGAACAACAAGTACTACAACAGAAACCACACCACCAAGCCAAACCAATTGTTGAAGGCCATCACCAGAGGTAAAAACAACAGAGATGTTGTATTGGGAGATGACCAACAAGATGCCCAAGAATTCTTCCAAACATTGATAACTGAATTGGAAAAGAATGTCAAGACCATTGAAAAGGCCAGTTCCGGTGATGTTAAGAATGAAAAGGAAAATAACAATGAAATCAAGACTGTTAGATTCAAGGACTTGCCTGAAGGGGCCTTGCTTGACCAACAAAACTTGAACAAAGTTGGCACAGTTTATGTTCCTTCTTCATTGATTGATCCAAACATACAAGACCCTGAAAATGAGGAGGACAGATTGTACTCCCCATACAAGTTGATGACTCCTTTGGATGGTATCACTTGTGAAAGAATTGGATGTTTGAACTGTGGTGAAAACGGTGGTATCAGAACATCTGTCTTCTCAGGATTGTCCTTGAACCTACCTAGTGAATCCATGAACGGTACCTTAAAGTTGTCTGGATTATTAGATGAATGGAAGAAACCTGAGATCATTGAGGGTGTTGAGTGTTATAGATGTTCTTTGGTTCTTTTGAAGGAACATTTGATCAAGTTGGTTTCAAAAGATGAAGACCCTGAACACATCAAGTACTTGCAAAAAGTTGACGCCTTGTTGACTGAAAAGGTCATTGATGAAGAAAGATACAAGTCCTTAAGAGACGACAACTTCATAGCCAGAATATCAAAGTCTAAGAAAATCTTAATCGCCAGACCACCACCATTGTTGTCTATTCATATCAACAGATCATGCTTTGATATGCAAACCTTCCAAATAAGAAAAAACAACTCCAGAGTTGTGTTCAACAGCAAATTGAACTTGACTCCATGGACTGCTGAATTCAAGGACTTGCAATTGGATGCAAGATTGCCAATGTCCAAAAAGGAAGAAGAAAATGAAATCAAGTTCAAGCAAGATGAAGATGAAAAGATAGGATTTGCCTCCAGATTGGCCCATGAAAGAGTTCAAAAGGAATTTGAGGAAGAATACTACAGCAACGATGATGATTCTTCTGAAGATGAAGAATTGCCTGAAAACCCACCAAACTACTCAGAAATGGAAAACGACGAAACTTCTTCCGATGAAGAAGAAAAGATAGAAGAAAAGAAGGATGAGTTACCACAGCCAGCCTTGACTTTGAACTCCGTTAAGGCAGTCAATACTCCAAACGCTCCTTTAACATATCAATTGAAGTCTGTTATAATCCACTATGGTTCCCATAATTACGGTCATTACATAGCTTTCAGAAAGATAAGAGGATGTTGGTGGAGAATTTCAGATGAGTCCATTGCCTTGGTTGATGAACAAGAAGTCTTGGGTATTCCTGGTGTCTTCATGATGTTTTATGAATATGATTATGATCCAGCTACTAAGAAGATGAAGGAAGATACCAAAGTAGCTGAATTGACCAAGAAAATCGAGGATACTATGATTAAGAATGCTCAATTGATGAAGTTGAAAGAAGAGGAAATGAAGAAGGCTGAAATCAACTCAGAAAATGAAGAAGATAGTTCTATTAAAAATACAGAAACCGAAGAATACAGAGAAGGTGGTGTTTTGGTAGAACAAGAAGAATTAGAAGAGGAATAAAAAAACTTTTAGTTCAAAGCCATTGCTATTTTATATTTGGGTTTATATATGTATATTAACTACTTTTGTGATCAACAATTTATTGTTTGCCTTGTCTCTTTCTTAGGTTGTTTAGTATTTCATTTTCTCTTTCCTCCTTCAACAGATCATCTCTTATAAGTTCTTCGACATCGTATTCAAAGACATTTGGATCCTTCATGTCCTTTGGAGTTATGTTTTTTTTGACTGAGGTCATAAGTTTGGTGCTATTTTCACGGTCAACATTCAATTTATAGCCGATTTTGCTTTTATTTTTGAATGTTTTAGATTTTTTGGAATCGTATTTTAGGATACCTGACATGATAGGGAATAGGAATCCAACTACAAATACAAGGACAATTAAGGCAAAAATCACTAGAAACATTATTATATTTTGTTTATACTTTGGTTTTGTGATGAGTTTTGTTTGAAGAGTTATGAATAACACATCTGAACTGTAAAAAGAGCGAAAAAAAAAATGTTGTTAAATTTTAGGGACAGAAAATTATGAGTGGATAAAGTTTGAGACACTCAAAAAAAAAAAAAAATTAATCACTCATTCATACATCGGATATAAGAAATACAAGTCACGTGTAGATATTCACTGAAAATAATAACTATTACTTTGTATTAACACAAGCAATGTCCTTTTATAAAACAGAAATTAAGTTTAATATAAACAAAATAACATTAATAAATTTATTATTTTTTGCTTGTTGTTGAAATTCCAAAACAATATTTCCTAATATACATGTTTTTAGTGACAATTCCACGAAATACTAAGGAAATTCGCCGAATATATTTATTTTTTCTCCATCTCCACAGTTTCTCTTCATCTTTTTTTTTTTCACAATTACAACTTCAGTAATCAGAAACCGAAAGACATATACCAACAATGCTTAATACATTCAAAACAATAAACTGCAGACAATTTATAAACAAAACTAGCTTTAATAACATCAATAAGTTTACATTCCATACATCAGCTATTGTAAACAACAAAATAAGCCAAGCCACGAGTGGTTTCCAAATACCAGACCATATCATAAACCTAAACTTTGACTTGTATGACAAAAAAGCCACTACTTTTTTGGAAGACTTGTCTGATCAACTGGAGTTTATTTCCGAAGAAGACCCAACTTTTATAAGCTCTGTTGATGCTGCTCAGGGTGTTGTAGAATTTGATGTTGAAAGTGTTGGTACTTATGTTATTAATAAGCAACCTCCAAACAAACAAATATGGCTATCATCTCCTATATCAGGACCATTCAGATTTGATTATGATAGCATGAAGGACAACTGGGTTTCTTTAAGAGATGAAAACATGGATTTGTTGAGTCATTTGAACAAGGAAATCAAGGAATCTTCCAATGAAAAGCACAAATTGGATGTTTGAGCAAAAGAATAGAATAGTAATACGTCACGTGTAAAACACCAAAAACACAAGTTATTTATTACTCAACATTGCAGTGATCATCTAAAAAAGAAAAAAGATGTACAAATAACTACTATTAAACTCAACAATAGATTGTTGTACATTCATGTATAGTTTATCATTGATCATTGTGATGTATTCATTAATTTAAAACAGTAATATATGATCAGCACACGTGACTCCCACCACCCCATAGTCCTTATCTTTGTCAAAATCAGTTTTTTTGCTTTCCCTTAAAAAAAAAAAAAATGTACCTAAACTAACCAAAGATTATTTAAAGTATTTAAACACTTTAGGCGTAAAAAACTCACAGAATTGTTCTATTTATTTACTTAATAAACAATCTAAATCTATTTATATAAAACCACAAACAAACAAAAAAAAAACTATTAAACAATATGACTGATTTCAAAACCATTATCCTAACCTTCAAAGACGCCTCTGCTGCCTCTGCTTTCAAAAACATCGCTAGCAAGTTCAACGGTGAAATTGTCCATGAATACTCCTTGATCAAGGGTTTAGCCATCAAGGTTCCTAAATCTTTGGACATTGATTCCTTAAAGAAAGACGATGGTCACGGCATTGTCCACATTGAAGAAGACAAGGAAATGAAAATCAACTAAACTTTTGCTAGGAGTTTTACTGGATTAGATCCATATGATCTTCAGTTTTAAGTGGAAGCCCATACTCCAATTGTTCTGTGGTCTTTCCAAGCCTCTTGTGATCTGAAATGTTGCCTTCATTTTTTTCTATGTTATACACAACCTCTAGTGGAATCACCTTCTTTGGATGGTGCCTAATCAAGTTCAAAAGATTGTATCGCTTTAGTAACTCCATTGGGTCATCTAGTTTTAAGTTCAATCTAGATTCAATATCGGTCATTGTCATAAACGATACTAATGTGAAGTAAGAGTCGTTCAAGGCATTGTGCAGGGATCCATGAGGGATATTTAAAAACCGCAGTTGTTTTTTTACTGAGTTTGCAGTGAACAAAAGTCTCTCACTGATTTTTTGTGTGTCATACACTAATACCTTTCTGGAGTGATCAGCCAAGATCTTCTTCAAGGTCAAATCATAATCAAATTCAAAATTGGATTGAATATCGAATTTATTTTGCAAACTTCTCATATCACCATCAACAGATTGCCCCACCAAGGCACACTTGAATCCTCTTTTGGTAATTTCTATATTATTGAAATATCTATCCCATATATTTTGTAAAAACTTTTTAGTCTCATCTTTTGTTAAAATATAAGTTTCATTGAATAAAGATTCTGGTTTTTTACACAAAATAAACTTGGAATTTCTTCTTTTAATTTCTTCATCAATTATGATATGATATTTTCTATACATTGGCACTGTAGTACCCAGGTAAGTACCATCGATGTTATAATGGCCGTTTTCTCTTGGGTCATAAATGGTAATTCCGATTTCAGTAACTTCTTTATTGTGTTCATACTCCTCTGTGTCTATAGATATATAGATGGTATCATTCAGATTTGTTGATGTTATGTATTTTTTCAAACCATCACCTGTATGGCTATTGTGATCATGGTGTGATCTTTTATAAAGCTCATATATTATCTTTAAATCACCGTCCAGTTTTTCAATCTGGTTAGGTTTCAAACCTTTTCCATTGTTCCCCAGAGAGTCTGGGAGAGTATGTTTAATGTATCTCTTCAAAACATCCTGTTTTTGAAGATTTATCATATTGGCTGTTTTTACATATGAGTTGATTCTATCCAGTTTGACTTGCTTGAACTTGTGGTTATATACAATCTTATCCAGCAACCTCTGATTACTCTTTGTCATCACTCTTGCAAAATCAGTGTTCTTATAAGCTTGTTTGCTTTTGCTTAATTCATG
>JAJMDJ010000010.1:0-56082 GCA_030573495.1 Hanseniaspora nectarophila
TTAATAATTTCACAATTATTTTTTTAATCAATTGAACTTTTTTTCAATAATTAAACAATTTCAATGTTTATATATAACTTCTAATAATAACTTTCGTTGTCCAAGACCTTTTCAACTATATTCAAAATTCTAAATGCTCTTTCAACATCAGGGTTGGTGACATCTGAAGATGAATACTTTGGTGAAGATAATATCAAATGTGTAGCTTCGTCCAGCATGTATTTCAACTCTTTCAACAAAACACCATTCTTGCACCAAGTTCTTATAGGCATCCAATTGTCAACAACTATACCTGAAATCTTATTGCTTAAATTCAAGTCATAATTGAAGATACCGCCAAATAGTAATACAGATACTGTTGAAGTAGGTTCGATTTCTCTTAAGAATAATTTGGCATAATCTTTTCCTTTGAAATCTTGGAAAATAGATTCTGATGAGGAGGAGTACAAAACAAAATTTGGTTTGTATGATTTCTTACTGGCTCTTCCGGTTTCAGGATCAATCTCAACAGGTGCATTTCTTCTTTCATGTAAAGTTGAAGAAGGATGGATAAATGAAGGAACCGCAGGCAGTGGCTTATTAATAGTATTATCAATCAATGTACCCTTCTTTGTCATGGTAACTTGCTCTTCTCTTGGTTTACCTTGATTAGCGTATATGTGCTCCATGTATTCTTCGTTTCTAGACCAATACTTGACGGTAGAAGCATCAAGGTCCTTCTCCACAGCACCACTAGCAGTCATAGCATATTTTGTATCTGGGTATTGAACTCTTGCTATATTTGGATACAAAGCACCAGTTAGAATTGACTTCAAGATGTTGAAGTTGTTAGAGTTTTTGTTAAACTTAAGGTCTCCACTTTTATAGTCAAACGGAATAAATCCTAAATCTCTTAACCAAGATTTGAACTGAGCAACAGAAGATGATATTTCTTTTAATTTCATAAAAGATAAGCAGTTTTCACGCATGTAAGAAGACTTTTGGGAGCTTTCATAATAACCTTGGACGATTTTCAATGTGGCTATCAAATCACCATAAGTGTCACCTCTGTTTTCTTTGATTAAACTCTTGATCTTGTCTCTGTTTTCCATACCACCAACAAATGGCAAAGTGGCCAATCCAATTATAGATGCCATCAAAATACCAGTGTCTAAACATCTGAATAAAATCGAATTGATCAATATTTTACCATCAGTATCACTACCAGGTAATAAAGAAATATACTTACCCATTTTTGTAAGTTCATTTTCTTCATTTATTAAACCCTTTTCTTTCAAGTGTCTTTCTGCTTTTTTGACATTAGCCACAGATGGAGCATCCATACTTTCCTTCAAGAAACCAATAACATCACTAATGTTCATTGCCTTAATGTTCAAGTATAAATCTTGTAAACCAACTCTTTTAATTTCAGGTATTGGGTAATCTTGCATCTCAGTGTATGTTTCTGTAGAGAACAATTTGTAACATTTACCTGCTCTAACTCTACCAGCTCTACCTCTTCTTTGCTTACTTTCAGCCTTTGAGATCCAACCTTCTAATAATCTAGTGGTGTTGTCCTTAGCAGAATAGAATACTGTTTTGGCTCTTCCTGAATCGATGGTGGCAACTACATCATCAATGGTAATGGATGTTTCAGCAATATTTGTGGAAACAACAACCTTTCTTTTGTTTCTATAAGAATTGAAAACCTTCTTTTGATCATCTGGTGTTAAAGCAGAGTGTAATGGCAAGATTTCGTAATAAGAACCCAAAGATCTTAAGTTTCTACAACAAGAGTCAATTTCACCTACACCGGGTAAGAATACTATGATGGAACCATCATTCCCTTCTTGCACCAATTGATCATTGATGTAAGCAACAGTTTCAGTTATCAAGTCGTATGATATTTGCCCGGATTTGAAGAAATGAGCATCATACTTGGCCAAGGAGCTTGTCGATTCATTATTGTCATTTTCACCAGATTCATTCAAGCTGTTGAAATAATCATCTTCATCAATATCATCATAAGCGACAGTGCTTTTACTAAAGTTGCTTCTGTTTTGGATTTTAGCTTTGGTTGCCTTTTTATTCTTGTTATTATTATTCAAAGATGGTGTATTTTGGAAGTTTACCATTTCAATAACATCTTCTAAATAATAATCAGTAACTGGGAATGTTCTACCTTCAATGTAAATGGTACCCAAGTCGTTATCAAAGAAATCTTTGTATTGCTTTTCATCAACAGTAGCAGACATTAATACAATCTTTAAGCCTGACTTTTTCATAATCTTCTTCAATAATACAATAATCAAATCAGTATCAATGGATCTTTCATGGACTTCATCAATGACTATAGTTGTGTTTTTTAAGTCATCTAAATCACCTTGGAGCATTCTAACTAAAATACCAGTGGTCATGAATGTTAATCTAGTCTTATTGCTGGTTTTATTTACACCTCTAATAACATAACCAACCTCTTCACCTAATTTAGAGCATCTTTCATCAGCAACTCTTTCTGCTAAACCAATGGCTGCAATTCTTCTAGGTTGGGTGACTATAATTCTTCTATTGAAATCTTCTTTTTCTATCAAATCTTCCAACATAAATTGTGGAACTTGGGTACTCTTACCACAACCTGTACCAGCAGTGATCAAAGTCTTTTGGTTGTCATTAATCAACTTCAAAAGCTCATCTCTTTTTTGGGAAACTGGTAAATTCATTCTGTATGTCTTAAAAGCTTGGTATTCAATAGTTTTGTATCTTTCGCTATATTCTTGTTTCAATGAATTGATTTGATCTTTGGATAAAGCATTGTAATTTCTCTTTTTCTTGTTGACTTGATTTCCATTAGATACCTTTTTCATATCCAATCTACCAGATAATCCATCTCTGTTTTTAAGACCATTTTTGTTTTTGATTTGATCCAATAATGGAGAAGGATTTTTAATGATTTCATTGATATTTTGAGAAATGAAATCAAAAATTTCATACAACATCATACCACCCATTATTCCAAGTTCTTTAGCATGAGAAACCAATTTATTCATGATTTCTTTTTTGGTGAATGTTGGTAAGTGATATTTTTTATCAAAGGTGGAAATTATAACACCTGGCATTTCAAATGGATAATATTCAGTTTTGTATACTTTCATTTTCAATTGAGGATTCAATGTGAACAAACATGTGGTTTCATTGATCAATTCAACATCATTTTCGTAAATACTCTTCAAACTTTCAATTTCCATATTCCAAATTTCTTCACTTGTACCCATGGTTTCAAAGTCAGCCTCATCTATCATATCTTCTAAAGGTGGGTCGATGGCTCTTTTAGTAATGTAACTACAAGCCTTGGCTTCGTCCCAGTCGTTGATTTTCAAGTATTGAGCAGATTCTTCTTCCAGAATACCCAACTCCATCAATCTTTCAACTTTTAGTTGTTTTGAATGTTCCAAAGTTCTGACTGTTATTGTACTTTTGGAATCTTCTCTCTTTTTGTAGAAAAATGAGGGCAAGTCTTGAGATGGAGTTAAGAAAATCAAAAAAGACAAAGGATCTGGATATTGTAAACTTTCTAGTACATGTGTTTCCTTAAATCCTAATTCCATCAACAATTCCTTCTCATGGACCAGTCTCTCAATGGTTGGCAGCTTTCTCTTTGTAATGGTCTCGTAGTACAAAGGTTGTAAAACTCTTTCCAGGTCCAATCTCTTTTTGTCAGAGAAATCTATAACAGGAGACTTTTCCCAGACCTTTGTTGGGAATGATACAAGGTTGTCAACTTCAAAGATCTCAGCAGCCAAATTGTTGATTTTTCTAGTCTTTTCATTAAAGTGGTTGTTCTTGGTGTTTTGGTGAGTATCAGCAGTGGCACCTAAAGAATCCATTACTACCATTGGTTGGATTTTTTCCTTCTTTTCTTGTTCGATTCTGGCTTTTCTTTCTTTTTCCTTTTGTGCTTGGATCTTTCTTTGTTCAATAAGAGACTTGAATGGATCTATATCAAAGAAGTAATCACAAGATGATTTGTTGTTGTCTTTTACTAAAGTCTTTCTGAAATCCTCTAGTCTTTCCCAAGTCTGTCTATGAACATTTGGAGGCAGCAACATTTTCAGGTTTGTATTGTAACTAATTCTATAAAGCGCTATTGTTGCAGCCAAGTTTCTAGCTTCTAGGGGTGTCTCTTGAGGAACTGAACAACTCTCATCACCATTAGTAAATCCATAGATTGGATCAGTCATCTTGCATGTCAACTTTTCATTGTTAACAGTATGTTGTAGAATGGCAAAAGATATAAAACCTTTACCTGTATTTATCATATCATACTCAACTTTACCCCACTTGTTCTTTTGACATTTTTCATGAAGCAAGGCATGAGGTAGTTTACCAGTCCAACTTCCAGTGGATGTGACTTTGGATAAATTCTCTTGTCTTTTTAATTTTTGTTTTTGGGCTTGGGTTAATTCCTCTGGTTCTTCTTCTTGGTTATTTTTTTTACCTTTTTTCCCAGCTTTCTTAGAAACTAGATCTTTGTCAGATGGTGCTTCAGCTTTTTTAGAGCCACCTTTCTTACCCATTTTTGCTAAATATGTTTCTTGGTTTTTTTGAGGTTTCTAAACAATTCTCTTTTTTTTTTTTTATGTTGATGAGATGTTTTACAAAATGACAGTTTTTCTTTTTTTTTTTTTGTCAGTTATTTCCACACGTGTAAGGTTTTTCCTCCCAATGTGGGTTTTCTTCGTTTGTTTTTCATGAAAAATTTTTTTTTCAAAAATATACTTTTTTCATTTCCTTAATTATTAAAAATTGCACACACATACTTTGTTATATCCAACCAAACAAGAAAGACTGATATCTGTGTCTACACATACAATGTCTGATATTACTGCCTCTGAAAATTTACAAGCCTTGAAGGATGCTATTGTATCCAACAAATCCATAGATCTATTGATATCCCCTGAAGAAAAAACTGATGATATAACCAAAGCCACATCCATTCAAATAGGTGGTTTAAATTTCCTTATAGATGATGAAACCAACTTCACTCAAAAGAATTTATCTTTGAGAGTTATTTACCATTGTTGGTTGAACAAAGACACTTCAGCTGCTGATTACCTAAACGACTGTAAGACCAAAAACATTCAAAATGTTACCTTTTTGATCAGAAATGATTTAATTGCTTGGTTGTCTGGTAGTAAAAACGATTCCAAGTACATTGATGAAGAAAGACAAGCTTTGATCAAAAAGAACTTGGCAAGTGGCCAAGGTTTAAGCAACCAAGAACAATCAGCTACAAAAGAAGACATTGAAGCCAATGCCAGTATAAATGATGATTTTGATATGGATGGACAAAACAAAGACAATAAGCACATAGGAGCCAATGAAAGATCATTGACTGATCATAACTCTTTGATGAGAGGTTCAAAACTAGTAGACTTCAACTTTTTGGTTGATCAAACAGAACAATTAGTAAAAGATCTAACTAAAGAAATCGGTATACTAGCGGACTTAGAGCATAAAAAAGAAAAGAGCACCATTAATGGTATTGACAAGACTGCTGATTACCAAAAGAGCACCAAGGTGAATATCGGTAGAAACAAAGACCCAGTTATTTTGATTCCATCATCTGCTTCTTCTGTTATAACAATGGCAAATGTAAGAGAGTTCTTGCTGCATGGCCAATTCATATCTTCAAATGATGTTGTTGATATTGACAATGATATAATTAAAATATCCAAGAAATTCGATGTAACAAAGCAAAACGACCAAAGTAATGTTGTTGTTGGTCAAACATTAAGATTTAATGTGGTCAACAACACAAGACTATTCTCCAAGCCTGAGTACTGGGATAGAGTTGTTGCTATAGTCTGTAGTGGTCAGGAATGGCAATTCCAAGACTACAAGTGGAGCAACCCAGAAGAACTTTTCAAGCATTGTAACGGTGTGTACTTTGGTTTGAATGATAAGAACATGCCTGAAAATATAAAGAAGTGGAATGTACACAAGTACTTCTTGGACAAGAACAAAACATATAGAAACCTTGAAGCAAGTAACTTGTTCTGGGACAATGTCAAGAAGGTGTGTATAGGTAAAGGTATTATCAAGGAATAGTGCATTATATAAATTCATTTTCATTGGTGTTTTTTTAGTATGTCCTTAACTGCGGATTCGGTCTTTTCCGATAATGCCTTTATGTTTTTTTTAAAAAAAATAGTAAAATTTGTGTTTATCTGAACTGCAAAAAGAAAAAACACCGGCAATTTGTATCTTCAAATTTATGGTATTGTATATAAAGAAAGATATGACAGAATATATTTAATTTTAGATTTTTCATGTTGTTGAACATAAAATAATAACCAGTTAACCAAAGCTAATCCCTTTATATATAAAAAAATGACCACCCAAATTAGTAATGAATCTGACTTTGTTCAGCTTATCAGTAAAAAATATCACTCTTCTAACATCATATCAAATGTTTTACCAGACACCAAAATATTAGAAATTAGTGATGAGTTCTTTGCTGATGCTTCCAACTTGATCAACCCATTGCCACCAACCCAAAAGCCAAATGTATTCACTGAAAAGGGTGCTTGGTATGATGGTTGGGAAACCAGAAGACACAATCCAAATGAATTTGACTATGTCATCATCAGATCCGGTGCTAAGCAAGGTTCTAAGATTGTTGGTTGTGAAGTTGATACTACTTTTTTCACTGGTAACAACGGTGAGTACTTTGAAGTTGAAGGTTCCTTCTTGGAAGATTTCTACAACGAAGACAAAGTTAAAGACTTGAAGTGGGATACTGTCATTGCCAAGAGTAAGTTAGAACCAACTCAAAGACACTTTTTCATGAACACTGAAGGTTTGACTGAAAAGAGTTACAACATCTTCAAGTTGAAGATGTTCCCAGATGGTGGTATTTCTAGATTCAGATTGTATGGTAGAGTCAACATTCACGCTGCTTCTATTCAAGAAACTTCTGCCAAAAACCAAGATTGGGCCAGTATCTTGAACGGTGGTATCATCACTGCTGCTTCTAACCAGCATTACTCTTCTCCTTCCAACTTGTTGCTTCCAGGAAGTGGTATCAACATGGGAGATGGTTGGGAAACCAAGAGATCTAGAACAAAAGGTCACACTGATTGGGCCATTGTAAAACTAGGTAAGAAGATTAGCTTTGTTCACAAAGTTGTAGTTGATACCACTGACTTCAAGGGTAACTTCCCTAACTACTTCAAGGTTATGGCTTTAAGCAACAACAGCACTGAAGAAGTTTCTGAAGATGATGAAAGATGGGAACCTTTGGTTGCTGAAACTAAGGGTATTGCCCACAAGGTTTTGGAAATTGAACTGGACATTGAAAAGGAAGTCACCCATGTTATGTTAGTCTTGATTCCAGACGGTGGTTGTAAGAGATTAAGAATCACTGGTCATTAATGATCTTACGTAATAAAAAAGCTGTCTTTATACACCTGAACAAAATGTATATAATTTAATGTAGATCATTTTTTTATAATTCTTTTTTGTTTAATTTAATAAAAAATTTCATGTTTTTTTCTTAATCCTAATATATATAAATGTTTCGCTATTTAATGTTGTGTTCCTAAACCCAACTCTGAAACCAAGAAAAAGTACTTTGGTGTACTTTTTTATGTTTTATTTTTTTTTTTTTTATTAATACTAATAAATCGTGATCTATAATGATTAAACCACTTGATGATTTATTAGTATTTTAATGCAAATGGCTTTTGTTTTTGTTTTAATAGTCTAAATATTAAGACGATGCTGGCACATTATCAGTGCTATTTTGAATAGATGTCAAATCAATGTCATCCATCACTATATCCGAAACACTATTAAGTGTATTTATAGAGTCATTTCTTGAGTTGAAGTCTCCATGGTTGTCATGCGTTAGTTTATCTTCCACTATAACAGATACCAGTGTTCTTTGTCT
Organism: Hanseniaspora nectarophila; assembly: GCA_030573495.1. Classification (NCBI taxonomy): domain Eukaryota; kingdom Fungi; phylum Ascomycota; class Saccharomycetes; order Saccharomycodales; family Saccharomycodaceae; genus Hanseniaspora; species Hanseniaspora nectarophila. Next base: position 7,931 of record JAJMDJ010000010.1, read on the forward strand.
TTCTTCATCATTTAGTATTTCGGTAGTGTTTGTTTCTTTGATTGATGCAAATGTCTCACGTGCAGGCTCGTTGAGGTTGTCAACTGAACTCTGTTGTGTACTATGAAATATCATGCTGTTGATATTGTTGTCTTTGTTATGTTTACTGTACATGTAGTTGCGTAGTGCCATCGTTATGCTATATGGAATATCTTTTGTGGTTTACTCTCTCATAAGAGAAAAGAATTCTTTTTTTTTTTTTGCTTTTTTTGACTTCTCTATATGTTTAATCAATTGATACAAGAATTTTGTATCACATTGGTTCTTATATACAAATTACATAATCATATAGACAAATCATGCTATAAATAATATTAAAAGACAAGCTTTTGACATTACCTCATAAAAAAGCCCTTTTACATAATCACACTACAACCTTGTTAAAAAAAAAAATCACCTGTTATTTTTACCGGCATAATTTGCTTGTTACATATTGGACTTTTCTCACAAGAGAAAAAAAAAAAAAAGTCGTGTGATTTTTTTTTTTTTTGGTGAAATGCCGAAATAATCAACTCAAAATGGACAATTAACCCCGTTTATATAAATCAAAATTATCTCACTTTAGGACTGAAACAAAGCCGATAAAAATATGCTCTTACATTTTCTAAATATATAAAAGTAAGCTGATTATTTCACTTTTTTTCGCTGTTGATAAATGGTCGAATATGGAGATGAAAATATGTCATCACAATTATAGTAGCCCCAATTATTTTAATTTGTAGATTTATTGCCTTCCTGTCATTTTCTTGTATAGGCCTCGCATTGGAGGTTTCACCATCTTTCTCGACAGTGGATTCACTGGTTTCATTTGTAATAATAAATGTGTCTTCTACTGCTTTTTTCTGACTTCTGCCAGCACTATCTGCCACCTCATCTACCAATGTTTTACTACTTGGTGTCGAGAACTTGGACTTATCTTCATCCAAATTTGGACTTTCAGGATTTGTCAAATTTGTATTTACAATTTTTTTTGCTTCTGCACTATGCAACGCTGACTCACAGTTGTCTTTTGATTCCAAAACAATTTGTTCGTGTTTAGCCTCCAATTTATTAGCTGTTTCTATCAACTCTGTGGGTTTTGTACCCACTTCAACATCTGGTTCTTGATCTTTCTCTATAATTGGAATACTTTGAGAAAGTGAAATTTTACTTGTAATACGAACTGTTTCAACTTCTTCTTCAATCAAGCTGTTTTCATTAGTGGGTGCTTGTAATCCAGCCACGCTTCTATTACTCTCACCAGCTATGTCTTGGTTTTCAATCATGTTAGCTCTCAATACAGGTAAATCTAATATACCTTCTGAGGCTTCAAATCCCTCACCATCTTTGGTATTATCACAACGTACTGGTTCGTATTCTTCGACTAAAACTTCTGTCAATTCTTTAAGAAGACTAATAGGAGGCTCCTCGGTAAACAAAACTTTAGACAAACTAATATTGGGTGTCAAATCTATCAAGTTTGCTATATTTTCTGATCTGCTGACAACAACGCTTAAACAATCATCTTGTAAGCTAATGTCATCATTTTTAACTTCAGATATTAAACTATTTGTATTTATATCAACTTCACCTGTTACAGTCTTTGCAGAGTCGGCTTCTAATGACTTTGAAATATCTTGAGGTTTAAGCAGTTGTTGTTTAGAAGCATCATCAAGCATTTTTTGTACTCTTTCGCTGATCTCGTTGATTTTTTCTTCCAGTACAGTGTTTGATGTACTTGATATTGTTTCCCTTTCTATTTCATTTTCTAATCTTTGATCTTCATTTGCAGCCCTCTTTTTCTCACTTAAGTTTCTTTTAACCTCATTTGCTTCTCTTTGCTTTTCTGAAGTTTCCTTGGCCAATTCTTGAATGGTTCTGGATTTTTCTGCCTTAACTCTTGATTCTTCAGCGTTGGATCTGGATGCTTCATTATTGGCTCTAGATTCCTCAGCCTTTACTCTTTTATTTTCAGCTTGAACTCTTAGCCTTTCCGCGTCATTGTGAGTATTGCTTAATAATTCAATGTGTTTCTTTAAACTTTCAATTTTCTTATCAGATTTCAAGATGTTTTCTGTATATTCTGTACTTAACTTTTCCATATTCTTCGACTGTTTATCAACTATGGCTCTTAAGTTTTCATTATTTTTTGTAATTCTATCAAAGTCATTAACCTTCACAGTTAAATTATCAACATGTTTTGTCATTTGAATCACTTGTTCTTCTATAACTTTGTATTTATCGCACATTTCTTTATAATTCAGTATTAGATACGTTTGTTGCTTAATCCCATCTTTGATCTTTTTCATATGAGATTTAAAACCATCGTATTCTAGTTGAAGTGGAGCATCAGAACTCTTTACTTGAGAAATAGTTTCATTAGTTGTGTTCATTGAGCTAAATATATATTATTTATTATTATCTGAACCAAAATTTGCTTTAACCGAAAAGCCTAATTATTATTAATTTTTTTTTTTCTTTGGGTTCTCATATACCTTTAATCAAGTTAGACATTGTAGTTTCTGTATATCTTATAAATATGAACATCAGCCAGTAGCTTTTCAAACCAGTACTTTTTTATAAAATCATCTCTTTCCGAAAGACCATCACCAGTTTCACAAAAACTACTTTTAATTTCATAGATTTTTTCTAATTTCCATTCAAAAACATAATTTTTTGTGTTTTTGGCTTTTTCGTTCAATTTTTCAATTGATTCGTATAAAGTATTGATTGTGTCTTTGTTTCTTATTGTGGCTGATATCATACAAATACCATCGTTGTTAAGTAAATCTTCAATGGTTTCTACAAGCAATGGTATAAATCTACTATCAAATGTTATATCCGCACCAAAAATAAAATCGTATTTCTCTGTGATCATATTGTCTTGATGGCCCCACAACAACTCTTTACAAAGGATTTTGTTTTCTGAAGAATCATTCAACAGGATGTTTTCTTTACAAAGGTCAACTACTAAGTTGCTTCCATCTGTTAAGCAAAACTCAGTATTGGACAGAATTTTGCTTAGAAAAATTCCCAAAAAACCTGTTCCACATCCAAGTTCCAATGCCTTCTTTGAGTTCACAAGGTCCTTCAATATTTTGGGGTCAACTTTGGTAAAAAAGTAAAAAAATACTAAAGCAGCTTCCCATGTTCTAAACCCAGTCGTTCCTTGGCTTGCCAAAAGTTCCCTTTCTTCTTTTATAAAAATTTCAGCAGATTTGCCTTGATCAATAGGCACCTGGTACGTAACCAGATTGTCACTGATGCTTGCAAATTCCTTATTCATAAAGTATTCTGACTCTTCAACAATCAGCCATTCAGTCAGGTCCTCATAAATGTATTCATCGTTTATGGTAATATTTTCGTTTAAAATATTTTCATTCAATACCTTCAGCAGTCTCTTGTTATATTTCGATCTTTTTTGCAAAAGCTGTTTAAGTTTCTCAACCTCATCGATGCTTTTAATTTCATATTTGTTGTCTAGGATATCCTCATCAAGTAGTCTTAAAGGAAATTTTTGTTTAACTTTTCTAATGAGTTCATCAAGATTAGAGTTCATTTTATTTGTTTGAAGGTTTCCAGGTTTATATATTTCTAAGTTATGGATGGAATTCTGAAATTAGATTCAAAATTGTAAAAATAATAATAATAAATAATTTTAGATATATGTTTACCTTTGAATAATTTACATAAAATTTAAATTTAAAAGATGTAATTTAATTGTTTTAAAAAGCCTATATTAAAAAAAAAAGAAAAGTTTTTTTTGTTAGTTTGATTGTTAAAATGTAAACAAAATGTCTATGAAAACGTGACTAACTATAAACAATATTTTGATTTGATGAAAAACTTAAGCCCCGGAGATAAGTAAAAATAATATAGAGTAAAAAAAAAAAAAAAGAAAAAAAAGTAAAAAGAACTTCTCATTTTCAAAAAAAAAAATTTAAAATTTTTGTTTTAAAAAATTAAAATTATTCAAGATGATTAAATGAATCAAACCAAAGAACTATATTTTTATTTATAAAAAAAATAAATAAAAAATTTTAATAGCTTTATCATATATTAATTAACAACAATTTTCAATATGTCTTCTTTTCCTCTAGAAATCGGTACCACTTGTGACATGCATGTTCACTTAAGAGATGGCCAAATGTGTGATTTAGTTACCCCAACTGTCAGAGAAGGTGGTATCAATGTTGCTTACATTATGCCAAACTTGCAACCACCAGTTACCACAATTGAACAAGTCAAGACCTACAAATCTAAATTGCAAAGTCTTTCACCAAACACCAAATTCTTGATGTCTTTCTACTTAAATGAAGATATTACCCCTGAATTATTAGATGAAGCTAAGGATTACATTCACGGTATTAAGGTTTACCCTGCCGGTGTTACCACCAACTCCAAGAATGGTGTTGACCCAACCGATTTCACTCCATTTTATCCAGTATTAGAAAAGATGCAAAAATACGGTTTAGTATTAAACATCCATGGTGAAAACCCACATAAGGAAGGTTCTAACACTACCGTTATGAATGCTGAACCTGAATTCTTACCTGTTTTAGAAACTCTACACAACAAGTTCCCTACTCTTAAGATTGTATTAGAACACAGCACCACCGAAGCTGCCATCAATGCTGTCAAGAAGATCGATTCTCCATACGTCTCTGCTACTATCACCATCCATCACTTATTCTTAACCATTGATGATGTTGTAGGTTCTCCTTTGAACTTCTGTAAGCCAGTTGCTAAGACCTATGATGATAGAAGAGCCTTGATCAAGACTGTTTTATCTGGTGACTCTAGATTCTTCTTAGGTACTGATTCAGCTCCTCATATTGTTTGCAACAAGAACAAATTATTGGGTTGTGCTGCTGGTGTCTATGTTTCCAAGTACTGTTTACAAATCTTAGCTCAATTCTGGAAGGAAAACAATGGTGATTGGAACAACTTCAAGAAGTTTGTTTCATCCAATGGTTTGGAATTCTATGGTTTAGATAAAAACGATCTACCACAAGAAAAGTGTTACTTAGTTGAAAAGAAAGTTACCATTGAAAATGAAATCACTGATAACAATGGTGTTTCTGTCATTCCTTTCAAGGCTGGTGAAACTCTTGATTTCGATATCGAATGGAAATGAACCAAAATGAAAATAATTATAAGACAGAAAAGAATTATATATTGAAAAAAACTCACTTTTTGATAATCTCTAACAAAAGTTGTTTCCCAACTATTAGCGGATGACTCATCAGCAAGACTGGTTTGCTTGTGGTTTCAGATGAGATCAGCTTCATTTTTTTACCTTTGATTATTTGGCATAAAGAAATTTCTGACATTGGAGCTTCAACTAAAAGTTGTTGATTCAAATCATAAATTTGGACCAAGTTGTCACCACATAAGATTAAGTAATCTCCATGCATTTCGCATGATTTGATATTAAAATCAATCATCAAAACATCTTTTATACCATTTGCAACATATCCAGAGTTGTTTAATAAAACAACCGTGTTACTATAAACAAATACAATGTTCTTTCCTGAATGTATCATGAAACTTTTTATGGCAAGGACTTTACCCTTGATTATCTCCTGTACTCTATTCAACAACAGCTTTTCTTTTGACAATTTCTCCAAAGTCACTACAACATCTGTGCTCTCACTATCATCACTTGGTTCGATCAAAACATCTGGGAATTGTGGAAGTTTCATACCATTAACATTAAAAACGGTATTGTACAGTAAGAATCCCTTTGAAGAATGTGCGACAATAAACGATTCTTTGAAATAAGTAATTGAATGGTGATTACCAACAAATGTTGGAATATAATTAGAGGTACCACTTGCAGGATTATTAACAGTTAAATGACCAGCAGATGGCAATTTGTAAGACTTGTGTATTTTGAAGCAGCCTATACTATTAGATGAGAAATCGTATTCAGGTATAGAACAGATAATCAAACCTTTTCTTTGGTAACAGATCTGTATACTGTCTTCTAAATCATCAGCAATGTTGAAGTCATCAACTTTGTCATTGATTACTATACCAATCACTGATTCATCTTCTTTGCCTGAATTTTGTATCATTGAGTAATCTTGTTCATGAATACACTTGTTGTATGCAACAATCAAGCTTTGGCAACTAATATAATACAACAAACCCTTTGTGTCAAGCAAAATAAAGAATTTAATTGTTGGAATTATTTCAATTTTCTCAACAAATGGAACTTTGCAAACCAATTTCCAATTTCCAATTTTGCCTCCTCTGTTTGCCATGGTATGGTCTTTGAAGTTTGCTTGTTTCATATAAACACCTGAAGTAGTAACAATAAGTTTATATTTTGAGGCTTCATAGTTAAACGACAAAAACTTAACTACATCAGCATTTAAAAATCTTTCATTGGAATCAAACAAGAACTCTTGATTACCTGATTCTTTACCGTATGGAGAAAACAAGCCTTCATCATCATTTTCTTCAAAAGAATTTTTTCCGTTGTATACATGTCTTAAAGCCAGATCTAAAGCAGATTGTTTAGTAGGCACAGCAAGATTATTCGAATACTTTCTATCCTTGTAGAAGAACAAATCATTGACACATTTTAACTTGAAGATTACAGGATCTTCTTTGTTGTGATTATACATTTGAAGCATTGATGAAATTGCTGTGGTCCATTTTAGTAAGATGTCAGTTGAAGGAACAATAAAGCTAAAAGACTCATTTGTGGCAATGTTTCTAATTTTGAACTCCAAAGATTGATTGACATTAAACTTAGACTCCAAGTTTAAGTAATCTATAGGAATAGGTCTTTCAACTAGTTTATAAAAGTATTGCCCTTGTTTAATTGTCTTTTCACAAATTAGGAGAATATTATCAAACAAAAATACTATAACTCTTGCATGATTGGTGACATTTGGTGACTTGTAAAAGTCTCTTTTCTTCAAAAGTTCTCCTTCACATAGTAACTTTCTTTGTTTTTCATTCAGTCTCAATTCCATCTTTTCAGTCACTTCATTTTGATCAATCTGTAACATAGCATCTTTCTTTTGACCATCTGATAAAACATCTAATTTTCCTTTGATATTTTTATTCATTATTAATTGTCTATTAATTCTTAAAATATGAGCTCTGTCTGATGTTACTCCCAGTAAATTATCAACAGCAGTACTCAAAGCTTTAATTTCTTCTAAAGCAATTGTGATAAATTCAAAGTCTTCATGATCTGGAGTGATGCATTTCAAAATTGAGCTTAAGGTCAATGGCAAGTTTTGCAGGGATTTGAAAAATCCACCTAAGAAAATAACATCATGGTAAAGTTTCGACATTTTGATTTCTGGAGATTCTTCAATTTCTTGAATCCAATTTTTGAAATGAGAAGTTGGTTGACTCTTTTCCCATCCAAAGACCTCATTAACGTAAGACATGTTTTCTGTGTATTCAAAATACAACTGTGTGGCATTGGATACCCATCTCAAGTAGATTTCACCAATTGTATCTATAAACTTCCCATCAGTATTCAACTTTTCATACAAAGGATCAAGAATGTATGCCTTGTGTAGAGTAGCCATCTTGTCAAAAATGCTAAATGCCCTTTCTTCAAAGTTAGGATCTTGTGGCAATAAGGAACTGTAGAATTTTTTACCATAGATTTGTGTTGCTGCATTAGCAAGATTGATTGATCTCTCTTCCAAAATAATTAAATCAAAGATGAAACTTTGTTTTTTCAATTGGAGTGGATGAATTTGGCGGATTTCTTCATCCGTTAAATTCCAATATTCAGACCATACGCCAATAGTTCCGGATTTGTTTTTGTTAGGTGTTTTCATCAAACTTTGAGACAAGTTGATAGAAATTTGAGAAGAGTCTTCATTAATGTTGTATTTACTGCATGTAAAACTGTAGCATTTGTATCTACTGTCAATAGAGGATCTTTGACAGCCAAAACATTTGGTTAATTCAGGAAGAGTACCGGAAACTTCAATACCAGGAGTAATAATGGTCAATTCATCATCTTCACCTGTTAATATACTAAAGTTTCTATTGGATCCGTTGTAAGATGAAGTGTTTTCATTGTCGTTGTTAAAAAACAACTCATTTGATAAACCTCTTTCAAACTTAATGGCCTTCTGTCTGATCAAAGATTCAATGATTTGGTCTACATTGTTGTTAATAAATACGTCACTGTATTTTGAAGACATTTGAAATTCAATCAGAATTTGAATTATTTGGAAAAAAGTCAATTTATCAAACAAGTAATCGGAAAACCATTCAAAGTATATCTTCAATAGCCACTGATAGATTTCATTGATCGATGAAACGTCAACACATTCTTTCACATGATGTTCATCAAGTAAGTCTATTTTAAAAAGCTGTGTTGGCATAGAGACACTAGGTACTTGCATCAATGGTTTACTACCGCTGTATGAACTAACACTTGTGGTTCTGTTTCCACTTACATGAGAAGAAGATGGAGCTCTAAATTGGAACTGGTATGAATTACTTCCACTAAGTGTATTATTCTTTGAGTTTGGACTTTGAATTTTAGCCAAAGTATTTCCTGAATAGCTCACAAAAGAATCAAAAGTATTTGTACCACTGCTTCCATTATTTTGGATAAAGTCCATATAAACTGAATTGTTTTTGTTGAAATAATCGTTATCTCCACTATGGGGACTTGACAATGAAGTAAAGTTACTTCCATTTGATGATATTCTTTGTTGGTTTGAATTCACAAAACTATTTGGCTTTGCATAATGAAATAATTGCAAGTCTTCTAACAGATCTGTAGTTTTTACTCTATTACTCGTATATTTGGATTTATTAAGGAATGAGTTGTTGTCCATGTAAGAAATAGACGAGTCTGTTCTAGGAGGAAGTATCGATGCTGCTTGATCAGGAATCTTTCTATTTGTAAGCTGTATATTTGGCCTTCTCTTGTTGAAAGGAGACGGAAGGTTATCTATAGAATTAAGCTCGTCAGCAGGTTTATTGTAATTTGAAGATGTAATAACATTTGGAGGCGCTGGTCTCCCAAGCTGATTGCTGGTCTTCAATTGTCTAAAAACAGATGCTGATGATTTAACACTTGGTGGTTTATCAAATTTCAAAAAGGTATTGTTATCTTGGTCGTCAATGCTCATATAGGAATTATCTGTTTGCATGGTATCATCGTATAAATTAAGTCTGTTTAAAGTATTATCTGCGTCTAACATAAACTGATTTTGAACAGGATTTTCAACAGGATAATAGATCGATGTTTCGTTTATCCCTGATTCTTCGTTTTGAACAGGGGGTTCAGCAGGATAATAAATGGATGTTTCATTTATCTCTGATTCTTCTTTTTGAACAAAACTTTCCTTTTCTTCATATTTGGATTCCATGTATTCAAAGCTCTCGTCTATAATGATAGATTCAGATTTGATAAATTCGATAGTCTCCAATCTGTCAATCAATACTGTATCATTGTTTTCTGTTACATCATGTTCATAAATAACTTCTGTGGTTATGTCCTTTTCATTTGTTGCTGAACTTTTTTGTCTGCTATTTGCAGATCTCCTAGAAATAGAGCTTAAGGGAGGTAAATCAGGTAATTTTATATTATTACCGTTGTCAGACATGTTATCTTTGTAGTTAGAATTTTCTTTAGAAATATATAATAAATAATTGCTTTTTGTTTTTTTTTTTTGGGTTTATAGTAATATATAAAGTAATGAACAGAAGCTTAATGCGATTATATGCACATCATATATAATCGTGATTGTTTATGTTGAAAAATGTGAATAGTTAAAGTCCATTTTTTAAAATATAAAAAAAAATATAAAATATAAAATTTAAAAAAAAAAAAAAAATAAATATCCGATGAGGGTTTGTTTACTATATGATTTCCGCTTTGAGCAACAAAGTGTCCAGAAAGGAATGTAGACTATTCAGAGAGTATATTAGCCTATATTAAGCTATTAGTAGTTGTTTCATTAATTGGAAGAGAAAGACAGCAAAAAAAAAAGGGGATGATGACCTAGTCATCGTGATCGTAGCTGATACCACCACCAGCACCACCACTCAACTTCCACCCATTAGGACCTTCCAATTCTAAACCACCACCGCCACCAGCGTCCCAATGAAGTTTTTTAATGATTACTTTTTTATTATTCATACTTATGTATTTTTATTGTTATGATAAGTATTTGTATGTTACAGCAGGGTTTATGTTTATTTCATTGTTCTGAGATGCAATTCAAGATGACATCTGTTTAAAACAAAAAAAAAAAAAAAAAAGAAGAAAAAAAAAAGAAGAAAAAGAGGTCATCAACTTACAACCACAATTTAATTTTTTTTTCTTCCTTCAACCAAAAAAACCGTTTGGATGTTTATGTCCTATAGCTTGTTTCCTTAGTAACTTTATATCATTAAAATTGTTAGTAAAAAAAATAAAATTTGTGTTAAACACACACATTGTCAGTAGTTTATTGAAATCAAAGAATTTCTTGTATATAATATTACTTTCATCTCTTATAACTCAAATATCTAGTTCTTCATTACCATTGTGTGATGATTATTATAATCTGTCAAAACGTTTCTTTTTTTTTTTTCTTTCTTAAAAATAAATACGTTATTTTTTAGAGTTCCCGAATTAGGAAATTACATGGAGTGCCATATTTCCCAATTAATATTTTTTTTTTTTCTCTCTTTTTCTGGGAACTTCTACTTTCTATATTTTTTTTAAGCGCTTTTTGGATTAACACTCAAACTTATTCATTTGATTATATAAATACTCTTCGAAAAAAAGAAAATTATTTAACACTTGTTTTTTTTTTATTCATTATTTTATTAAAACAACTATAAAGTATCCTGGAATCTGACAATCCCAATCATTAGAAATAATAATCGTTGTTAGATATTCGAACAAGATCTATTTTACTAATATACAAAACAAAAAAAACATTAATATACTCCTATATGTCTGAATTTAAAGATTGCTCCAAGGCTCAAGAATTCTTAGCCAACTACGCCGAAAAGGATGGTTTAAGTGTTTCTCAATTGATGGATTCTCAAATCAGAGGTGGTTTAACTTACAATGATTTCTTGGTTTTACCAGGTAAGATTGAATTCCCATCTAGTGTTGTTTCTTTAAAGACTAAGTTAACCAAGAAGATCACTTTAAACACTCCATTCGTCTCTTCTCCTATGGATACCGTTACCGAAGCTAACATGGCCATCTACATGGCTTTGTTAGGTGGTATTGGTTTCATCCACCACAACTGTAGCGCTGAAGACCAAGCTGCTATGGTTACAAAGGTTAAGAAATTCGAAAACGGTTTCATCAACGACCCAATTGTTCTATCTCCAAAGGACACCGTTGCTACCGCCAAAGCTAAAGCTGCCAAATTCGGTTTCTCTGGTTTCCCAATTACTGGTATGTACCAAAATAAAAATACAAGACAAAACACCATTGTTTTTCACCTTCTCATACAAACAAGTGTACGCAAAATTAAAAAAAAAACATAGCTATTAATAATAACATGAGGAATAAGTTCTAATTCAAAATCAAAGTTTTTTTTTTACATGATGTTCAACCTATAATAACTTTCGTTCTACTGAATTTAATGATCAAACGATCTTGTAGATAAATTATATTACAATTCTGATAAAACATTGCTCAAAAGAAGAACTTATTTCATATTCAATAAGAAGTTTGAAAAATATTATTATTAATAACTATATTTTTTTTTTCCATTTTTGTCGTTACTTTTGTATAGGAAAGAAATAACAATAAGGATTAAATTAAGAAAATCAAAAGCACACCTTTTACTAACAAATATAAATACAATCATACAAAAAAACTATCATTTATAGAAATAGAAAACGGTAAATGTCCAGGTAAATTAGTTGGTATTGTTACTTCCAGAGATGTTCAATTTGTTGAAAATGAAGATATCTTAATTGAAGAAATAATGACCTCCGAAAAGGATTTAGTTGTTGCCAAGAAGGGTATTACCTTATCCGAAGGTAACTCCATCTTGATGAAGACCAAGAAGGGTAAGTTACCAGTTGTTGATGACGAATTCAACTTAGTCTGTATGTTAAGTAGAACCGATTTAATGAAGAATCAATCCTACCCATTAGCTTCCAAGAGTGCTGACACCAAGCAATTGTTATGTGGTGCTGCCATTGGTACTTTACCATCTGACAGAGAAAGATTAGCCATGTTAGTTGAAGCTGGTTTGGATGTTGTTATTTTAGATTCTTCTCAAGGTAACTCCATTTTCCAATTGGATATGATCAAGTGGATCAAGGAAACCTTCAAGGACTTGCAAGTCATTGCTGGTAATGTTGTTACCAGAGAACAAGCTGCTTCTTTGATTGCTGCTGGTTGTGATGGTTTGAGAATTGGTATGGGTTCCGGTTCCATCTGTATTACCCAAGAAGTCATGGCTTGTGGTAGACCTCAAGGTACTGCTGTTTTCAATGTCTCTCAATTCGCTAACCAATTCGGTGTTCCAACTATGGCCGATGGTGGTGTTCAAAACATTGGTCACATTACCAAGGCTTTAGCTTTAGGTGCCTCCGTTGTTATGATGGGTGGTATGTTAGCTGGTACTACTGAATCTCCAGGTGAATACTTCTTCAGAGATGGTAAGAGATTAAAGACTTACAGAGGTATGGGTTCCATCGATGCTATGCAAAAGACCGATGTCAAGGGTAACGCTGCCACTTCCAGATACTTCTCTGAAGGTGACAAGGTCTTAGTTGCTCAAGGTGTTTCCGGTGCCGTTGTTGATAAGGGTTCCATCACCAAGTTCATCCCATACTTACACTCTGGTTTACAACACTCTTGTCAAGATATTGGTGTTACTTCTTTGAATGCTTTAAGAACTGAAACCGATGCAGGTAACGTTAGATTCGAATTCAGAACTGCTAGTGCTCAATTAGAAGGTGGTGTTCACAACTTACACTCTTACGAAAAGAGATTACACAACTAATGTGTTTTTATTGATGAAAGTTCAATCGTACATAGGTAAATTTTTTAAAAAAAATATAATGTTAATCTGTATATAAATTAAAAAAAGTATAACTGATTTTTTTCAAAATAATAATAAACATTGCTGTTTTATTTTTTCTTTGACGTCTTCTTTTCCTTTTCTTTGTTCAATAGCAATGAAACAATGTTCTGATGAATTCCTGCGTTTTTGTTTAAACAAGAACCACTTTCGTTAAGGTATTTCAAACGTTCTAATTTACTTGCGTTTTTCATATCTGGTGGCAATCTTTCATTTATAGCATCAACTATCTTTGAACTTGAGAATTCGTCTAAATTCTCAAGTACTTCCTTGTTTTGTGTATTTTCTAACATGCTTACGTCCATGTTATCTTTCTTGAGTGTTTCGTATATTTCAGATAAACGTGAAATGTCTGATATTTTCTTTTTCAATGTGTCTCTTGAGTCGGTACTACTCATTTCATCTTCGTCAAGAACAATATCGATACTATGATCTTGCTCATCAGGACTCAAGTCTTCATTTAGTTCTTCATCAGAACATATGTTTAGAACACTCAACAGTATTTCTGTTACCTTTTGTCCAACAAAAGGCAAGGACCATGTGAAAACGTCCATAAACTTCGGAAGATTGTAAGGATGCTTTACATGATTGAATTGCCTAATATTCATTGTATTATTCTCAAATTTCAGAATAGCAGCTTTATTATTATATGAATCCAGATAATTTGGAGCTGAAAATATAGTAATAAGAGTAGGGAAACCAAACTTTTCTGAGTTTTTGTACATTCTGTAACCCAAATCTTGAGCTTCATGTGCTCTTATAACACACAATAGATTGTTCCTCTCTAGAAATTTAGACACTGCTTCGTATGTATACATGTATGAGCAACCTCTTTGTGTATTTTCAAGGAACATTTCTCTTGCACTGGAATCATCATAGTTTTCTAAAGGATCTGACCACATCAAGTCACAGAACAAACCAGAACTTGGCACTTCTCTGAATCTATTTGGAATTTTTGTATTGACATCTTCGATGTATTCTAACTCAGGCGAGATACCACCGTGAACACAGAAGTACTGTTCATTAAGTACTGCTGCCAGAGGAAGATAGTTGAATGACAAGCAGAAGGCCTTGTAAATATCAACACTGGTAAGCTTGCTGGCAGGCTCTAAGTTGTAATTATTTTTTTGATACTTGTGCATAACTTCGTTTTTGAATGTGAAATAAGAAGTCAAGTGTCTACATTCATGATTACCTCTTAGCATAAATATCCTATCAGGATAATTGATTTTCAAAACAAAAAGAAATAAAACAGTCTCTACTGAGTAAACACCTCTATCAACATAATCTCCTAAAAACAAGTAATTGGTTTCAGAAACTTTTCCACCAACTTCAAACAATTTCACCAAATCGTAGAATTGTCCATGAACATCACCAACAACATTAATAGGCATTTTATTCACGTTCAATAGATTCGGTTCTTTTTTGAATATCTTCATCACATTCTTTAAAACAAGCATGGTTTGATCATTGGTTAATCTTCCTTCTATGAGAAAGAATTGCTTTAACTTTTCTACATCAAAGATCTCCTCATTCTTCAGTCTTGTATTGTGATTATTGTTAAATTGATTACTGTTTTGTTTTTCTTTATCAGAAACCTGACCTTTGGAATCACTATGTGATGGTCTTAGTTTAGTATAGTACTGTTTTCCGGAGGCAAATGAACATAACACACCCTTTTCATTATCATATGCTTCAGCGTTCATATTATTTGGCTTTATAAATCTAGTGATTTAAATTTATATGAATTTGTTTTTCTAGGGATTTTAGTTATCTTTATAACTAAGGTCTTAGAAATTGTAAAACAGAAAAAGAAAAAGGGTGTTTTTTTTTTTGAAATGAATGATCAACCTTAAAAAAAAAAAAAAAAAAATTAAAGGAGTGAAAAAAAAAAAAAGACATAGATTATTAGGTAAAAATCACATAAATTGAATGATCTAACAAGGTTAAAGTCACTTAAACTGTATGAATTTTATCTCAAAATATATTCAAGATGTGTTAAACTTAAATTTTAATTTAAAAATGTCATTTAATAATAGTTTGAGGGTCTAATAAGCTGATTTTATGAAACTATATTTCAAAGTACTTAAAGAACAGCAAAATTTTTTACTGTATAAATTATCTCCGAGCATCGGTGGTTTAATGGTAAAATTCAACGTTGCCATCGTTGAGCTCCGGGTTCGATTCCCGGCCGATGCATTTGAGATTTATTTTTTGCTATTTTTAAACTTTTTTTTTTTTACTCCACTTCAAAAAAAAAAATAAATTTCATGTCATTTATACGTTACATAGATTTCAAGATGTGGGGATCGAACCCACGAGTACGTTGTGTACATTAGAACCTCATTCTAACGCCTTAACCTCTCGGCCAATCTTGAATGGAAAATATAACAACTCATAAATAATTGTTGATCCACCTTGAAGACACAGAATATTGATACTTTACTTAATTAAATAGCTGCGATAGTACAAGGTAGTGATCAATAAACTCATCTTGAATACTTTAGGGACGTCAAAGGATAAACTTTTTGTTGTTTATGCCTTTATTTTTGATACTTTTGCTGCAAAAATCGCTTTAATTGAATACTGTTAAAGCTTTCAACTAACACGCGAATGATTAAAAAAAAAAACAACAACAACCCAAAGCCCAACAAGATATATTCCAAATGTACTGAGTCTGGAACAACGGTTGCTGTTCAGTATAATTTAAGGCTGAAGTAAAAAATTAATTAAACTCCCCCGCCGAGAGTCGAACTCGGGTCTACGCTGTGAAAGAGCGCCGTGATAGCCGTTACACTACGAGGGATTGTAATTATTTTATATCAAAAAATATTAGCAGATGTTTCTAAGACGGCAGATAGTAGATGATTAAAAGCCGGTAAATTTAGTGTTTAATCATAGCTAACGTTATTGTATTACCTGATTTCAGTCACCAATTTATATTTATTATATTGTTAAGCATTATGAAGAACAGATTTGTTGTATAGAATCCTATTTACATTATTTTTTGATGAAATTGTGGCATCAAGTTTTTTTTAAAAAATTCTACAATATCTATGTTCTTTACATATAGCTGATACCGTACTCAAGTTGTATCCTAAAGACAATTTATAAGAACTAAAGATGTAACCTTAAAAATAACATCACAATACATCTAAAAAGAGTCTTTCAGTTAACATTAGTGGGCAAATTACAAATCTTATTTCTCATCAAAGTGAAACTCCGATGATTTTTTTTATTGGTGTTTTGCGGACTACAAAGAAATTTATATTTTTATCAACTTTTTTTTTTTTTTTTTTTTTGCTGGAATCAACATAAAATTAAAATAAGCTGTCCTCCAATTTAAGGATAGACAATTCCTTATTATACTAAACCACACACAAATATGGACAACTACTCAGGAGTCACTGCTCAGAAAAGATTACTCAAGGAATACAAACAACTTTTGAAAGATGCACCAGAAGGGTTGGTAGCCTACCCAACATTAGACCATAATCTCTTTGAATGGACATGTTTTATAGAAGGTCCCAAAGATACAGTATACGAGAATGGAGTTTATGTAGCCAAGCTGAAGTTTCCAAAGGATTACCCTTTGTCACCACCTGAAATGACATTTGTTCCTGGCTCCATATTACATCCAAATGTCTACAAAGATGGGAAAGTGTGTATTTCCATACTTCATCAGCCAGGGGATGATCCCAACCAATACGAAACTGCTGATGAAAGATGGTCTCCTGTTCAATCTGTGGAGAAGATCTTGCTTTCAGTTGTTTCCATGTTAAATGAACCTAATCTTGAAAGCGGAGCTAACATAGATGCTTGTAAGCTTTACAGAGATTATCCAGAAGAGTACGCAAAGGTGATCAAGAACGGAATAAGAAGATCTTTGGGTATGGACGTAATTAATTGATATATATATAGTTACAAGTAAGTGAGCATGATTGACTATTGCATTAAACTTGAATTCCTCTGGCTTGGCTTTCAGATCAGAAAAAAAAATAATTATATAATTAAAAAAAAAAAAATAGTTGTAGAATGTGAGTGCGACAAATTTGGAAACAAAAAAATGAACAGCAAAAAAAGGGTTTTTCATTACTTTTGTCTTTTTGATTTGTAAAATTGTACAAAAGTTTCAGTTAGAACAAACACCAAAAAGCTACACCACCATAGTTATATTTTATTATTTGTAAAACAAACAAAGAACATTCAATCAGTTTTAAATTTATTTTTATCAACCATATACTGCTAAAAATAATATAAAAAAGAAATAGAATATACAAAAAATGGTAAAATTTAAGACCTTTATAACAGCTTTGTTCGCTGCCAACTTTTTTCAATATATAAATGCTGTTTATATTGATTTGAACAACAAAACCACCATTGATGATGCAGCTGCTCTGATTGTCCAAGGTACATTGGATTACTATGCAGGTAACAAAAAAGGGGGTACTATAGGTATGTTCCAAGAACCATACTATTGGTGGGAAGCCGGTGGTGTTTGGGGTTCTATGATTGATTACTGGTACATCACTGGAAATGATACATTTGTTAATCTAACCAAAGAAGCATTATTATACCAAACTGGTGATCAATGGAATTATATTCCTCTAAATCAATCTACTGTTGAAGGTAATGATGATCAAGCCTTTTGGGGGATTGCTGCCATCAGTGCTGCCGAAAGAAACTTCCCAAACCCTGGTCCTAAACAACCTCAATGGTTGTATTTAGCCCAAGCCGTATTCAATACCATGGCTTCTAGATGGGATGACGAGTACTGTGGCGGTGGTTTGAGATGGCAAATCTTCTCATGGAATAATGGGTATAATTACAAAAATAGTGTTTCTAATGCGGCTCTTTTCCATATTGCTGCTAGATTGGCCAGATACACAGGTAACCAAACTTATGTTGATTGGTCTGTTAAACTATTTGATTGGATGGAGAGTATTGAATTAATCACTGTTGAAAACCCTTGGAGTTTTGTTTATGATGGTGCTGAAATATCCGACAATTGTACTAAAATTGTGAAATTGCAATGGTCATACAACCAAGGTTTAGTCTTATCCGGATGTGCTTATTTAGCTGCTTACACAAACGAAACTGTTTGGACAAACAGAACCATGGGTTTCATGCAATCATCCGTAGTATTCTTCAACCAAAGTGTTTTGTTTGAACCTGCTTGTCAAAATGGGTACCACTGTAATAACGATCAAAGATCATTCAGAGGTTACTTTGCTAGATTCATGGGGCTGACTGCACAATTAGTTCCAGAAACCGAACAACAAATTATGAGATGGATGAATACAAGTGCATTGGCTGCGGCTCAATCATGTTCTGGTGGGTTTGATGGTCACACATGTGGTATCAATTGGAGCTTCAACGGATGGGATGGCTGGTACGGTCTTGGTGAACAAATTGATGCTTTGGAAGTTATTTTGAATAGTCAGATTATGTCTAAAGCAAAGCCTTTAACTCACGATACTGGTGGTACATCTACTGGTTCAGGTGATGCTGGATCTATGACCGTTCCTACAAATGTGGCTCCATTGCATATAACAACTAAAGATAGGGCTGGTGCAGGTATTTTAACAGCCATACTAGGTCTTTCTTTAGTTATTTCAAGTGTTTGGTTAATTCTTTAAAGCAATAAAATATATATAAAAATGATTTATATAAATAAACTCATATCGAAGTTTTTGAAAACAACCTTTTGTATTTGATTAGAAAACTTAACATTTATGATGTAGTTTTGTAAAAAGAGTAAGTCGCTTTGGTTGAATCCATCAAAGCCTAGCATCAAAACATCAGAAGGTTTGATCGTTAGTGTTCTTGATGAGTTTGATGCTTTTATCAATGATTCTATACCCGAATCCAATGACTTCAACCATTTTTCAAATCTAATAGGTTCTAAAGGTGCTTGCAATGGAATATCAACAGCCATATCAACAAATTTGTAATATGCCGGCTTTACAGTATTAAATGTAAAGATAAGATAGATCAAATCAATAAACTTTTGAGATTTTCCTTTGTTGTCAAATCTGTTGTTATCATTTTTATATTTTGAAACCAATTTTAGGCTTTCAACAAATGTTGCATGTAATGGTTTGTTGTTGGTATCCAAAAGTGATACTTTTCCGTTTTTGTCTAGTTCCAAAATAGCTTGGTAGTTGTTTACTGTATCTTTTAATATTATATCTGTTGTGTATGCAATGTACTTGCTTTGAGAATTTAATAAAACAGATTCAAAGTTTGATAAAGAGCAGTTATAAACCAAGTTGTAATTTGAAGAGCTTGAAATCTTCTTCAAATACTCAACTAGTCTGTTGAGTTCATCAAATCCTACAGATGCTGAATCTTTGTTCATAATTAAAATGCTGTTTCCCAAAATTAGCTGTTTCCATAGAGGAAAGATAAAGCTGTCAATGTCTTTCAATACTTTGAATGGTTCCTTCCAAACTAGACTTTTGTCTGTATTTCCAATAGCTTTAATTAACTCCTTCAATAATTGTTCAGGAGACAAATTCTGTTTGCTAAAATTTTCGTAAAATCCATCCATATGCTTGACGATAGATTCTTGATAAGCCAATAAATCATTAACAGTGTTTTTATCTAGTTTGAAGATCAAACCAAGACTAAAAATTTTGATTTTGCTTCTATCTATACTTGAAGATAAATCCTTCATCCCGCTGATTACTGACTTGGAGTTGTTGAATAATCTAGCAATACTTAGATATTTTTCTTTGTTTTGATTCAATACTTGAAACTTGACAATATCAGTGCCTTCAGATATGTCATGTAATCCAGAAGGGAGGGAGAGGTATTCAAGATCAGAGAATGAGCTTACTGAGGATGAATTTGATTCATAGTGTAGCAATGAGTTACCTTTAATTGTATCAAAATGACATAAATATGATCCTTCAACCTTTAATTCCATTTTTTTATGTGGTATGCTATGTGTTGTTTTGGTTCTTCTGTGTTGATTTTCAGTTGATAGTTTACAACTGGGTGATCTTTTTTTTTTTTTCTAAATTTAAACCCCATCAGAATGGGAAATTAACAGAATAATTTTTTTATTGGTGAAAATGTAATGCTACGTCTAATAAAATTATAGAATATAGGAAAGAGTAAATATAAATAAAAAGTAAAATTTCAATATCTGACGAGCAGCTAATCTCTTTACAGTAATAATTTTATTATTATTTTTGGAAATATCTATCAGCATACTTTGTTATGTTTACTCCGAATTATCCTTTTTTTCAAAACTTTTTTTTTTCTTTTTTAGGTTTAATTAAAAACAAAAAAGTAGATAAATGTAATCTATAAAATCGTAAAATACTAAATTGATTTCATTTTATAATAATTAAAACGAACACTATAATAAATAAAATTATTTTATTAACCTAGACAGCAACGTATAATTATTCGACAATGATCTTCAATATACTTTTTGCAGCCATAATCACCAATGCTTTATTAACTATGGCTTTACCTATATCTCAATACAGCAACATTGCGCTATCTAAAAACAACAATATTAGTGCTATTTCATTAGCAAAAATTATAGACAACCAAAATATGGTATTTACTAGTGACAGATTGATAAAAGTGAGACTGGTGGATGAATCACTATTCGAAAAAGAGTATGAATCAGAAGATGCTATCTATAGAAGCTATGTAGATCCTGCTGAATTAGTCCAAAACATGGAATTCGATTATACCAATATTTATGACAATTTAATGCTTGAAGAAGTCAATGCAGAGTATGACGAAACAAGAGATCCACAGAGCTATGCCTTTCACTTTCGTCAGTTTTTAAATCTTGATGCTTGATAAATTTCTATATATAAATACAAGGGATTTAAACTATTTTCCAATACAAAAGTTACTAAATACGGTTCCAAGAACTTCATCAGCATCTATAGAGTCACCGGTTATATTACCCAAACCAGCAGCTGCTAGATTCAAAGATTCACTAGCAATTAAAACATCTTTGTCATAGTATGAGCTGTAGAAGTCATTTAGACCGTAAAGTACCTCTTGTGTTAATATCTCATGAACTCTAGTTGAAACAAGAACAGGCTCCGACCCATTCTCACTAGTCATTGTCTCAAAGGTATTTCTTAGCTCATCCATCAAAGGTTGGATACCATTAGATTTATTACTGCATGAAATTCTAATAACCTTCATTTTTCTATCAAATTGATTAGTTACGTCATTAATAAATTTATTCAGACGTTCTTCATCTTCCACTAAGTCACACTTATTCACAACTATAAAGACCTCCTTTTCAGGATTTTCATTGAATCCTGTGTTAATTATATCTACAATAGATTGATCAAGTTTCATATTTGTAGTAGGATCAACCATTAGCAATGCAATATCTGAAGAAACAAACTTCTTTTTGGATTTCAGTATACCAATCATTTCAATTTCATCCAGAGTATGGGATCTAATACCTGCAGTATCTGTAATAATAACCTTAAAGCCATCCAAATCCAAAACAGAGTCTATGCTGTCTCTTGTAGTACCTGCTATATCACTGACAATGGCAAGCTCATCATCTGATGATAGTTTATTAATTAGAGATGACTTACCTACATTAGGTTCTCCTAACAAGGCAACTCTTATACCATTTTTCAAGAATCTTGTCTTATTGATCTTTTCTATGAATACATTTAATTCACCATTTAACGCATCAATGTCTCTTTTAGCACTATCCAGGATTTTATTGACATCTGCAAGGTCTGCATCCTCGCTAAAGTCAATGATTGCAGTTAATTTCATCATTGCATTAAGTATCTGGGCCCTCCACACCTCAAAGACCCTTTTGTTCTCACCTACAAAACTCTTCAGAGCTGATCTTCTTTCCAATTCAGTTTCAGAATCAATGATGTCTCTGATTCCTTCTAATTCAGTCAAATCCATCTTTCCATTCAGAAATGCTCTTTTAGAAAACTCACCTGGCTCAGCCATTCTTATAGCCATATTGTTCCCCTTATCCATTGACATGTTGTTCAAAGTTTTGAAAAGAGTATCTACAATGGATTTGCTTCCGTGAAGATGCAATTCCAGCATATCCTCACCAGTATAACTATTAGGGCCGTTAAAGTAGAAGACCAATGCCTTGTCCAGTAGAATTCTCTCTGGGTATGTATATAAGCTCCTAAGGACTGCTGTTCTACTTTTAGGAACTTTTGTAGCTGATGAAAGCTTTTTGAATATATTCAAAGATTCAGAACCTGATATTCTCACAACTGAAATAGCTGATTTGATTCCATATGGAGTGGAAAGAGCATATACAGTTGGTTTGAAGTCTGCTGTATGGAAATAACGTTTACATCCATTAAAAGTGGAGATACAATTTTTTTTGCTTCTTTCAATGACAATTCTGTTAAGCATAATCCTTTAGGGATATCTGAGATGTTTCATTTAAATATGAGTTATGGATTTCAAATAGGCTCATTTCAATTCAGAAAAAAGAAAAAAAAAAAATAATTTTGATAATTTCTTGAAATGAAAACACGTGACTTGACAAAAAAAAAAAGAATGTATTAATTAAAACTCAAAAAAGAAAAATCATAAACAAAATTAAGTACAAAAGTTTTCAGTAATTCTGTCTCCAATTATTCACAATTAATATGTATAGATGCAGCTACTTATATATTTTTACTAGAATACCATATCTATTCAAATTAACTTGACAAAAAAGCTAATGTTAGGAATCACCAATAATAACACATTTCTAGTAACAATTCACCAACTAAAGAAAATATTCCATTCAAAATACATGAAATCAAAAACCATTTTAGTTTACTCACCATATATTGTTTGCACCTTATTGGCTCTAACAACTAAAGCGGAAGGATTAACAGCAAACAGTTATCTTGAAAACAACAATCAAGTATTTTCAGGGGATGAAAACGAATACGATCCTTATCAAGATGATGCCAATAAGATTCAAAAAGAAACAAATAGCCAGTTGTTTAATAAAAATAGTGTTTTAAAGAACACCATTAATTCTAAATGGGAACCAAAGGCTAAGGCCCCTACTGCAAAGGCAAAGAAAGTGATTTCTCAAGTTCTAGATGTAGTTGCTCCCCAAACCTTACCCGAAATAGATAACATGTTTGTGGGTGATTCTGTTATGAATTTATTGAATGAACCGCCAATTTCTTTAAATGATGAAGATATGGAGCAGCCAATTTTTGTGTCTCCACCAATTGAAACTTTGTTGGAGACATCTTATCTACCTAAAGCATCTGCAATTGTTACATCCCCAGTTGAGCCATCGTTAGAAACTCCTAAGAAAGCTGTTATTGATTCAAGTGACTATTTATATGACAACAGTGAATATGCCATCGATGATATTTACTTTGAAGATTCAATCAAAAAAGACATTGAGATCATTGCCAAGAGTATAGTAAATGACTACTTGAACAACTCTATATTAACTCCTCATTTGACCGCTTTTACACACGAAATGGTATGCTCAACACAAACAATAACAAAAAATATGACAGCAATCCGTAATGTTACAGAAACAGTTACTATCTCTGAAAGTAAAGCAACATCATCTATATCAACCACAAGCAAGGCAACCGATACACCTTCAGCTATTCAATTAAGACCACAAATTCCTACTGAGCTAACTGGATTCAACAAAAGCTTAAACAAAATAGTCAAGGATTATAATATAATTAATACTGAAAGTGGAGTTGCATTAGACACAACGAGCAAACCCGAGGCCTTGCCTATGGACTTGGAGGCTCTGTTGTCTAGTGGACAAAGAGGCCAAGCCAGTTTAAATACTAAAAAAAATGAAAAGACAGGTATATTTAATTGGGTCAATGGAGCCAAAAAGATATTTTCTAGCAAGGACAAGGGTAATAAAGTTAAAAAACCCGTAAGCAACAGTTATTTCGGAAAGAGATCTAGTATCTTTGAAAAAAATGAAGAGGGCGAGAAAGAGTATACAAACAACGACTCTGCTTTGCAAATATACAACAAGTACAACAGCATGATGGGTGCTGTAGTTGCTGTGTTGACTGTAGTTTTATTTGTTTGATATATATTGCATAAATAGACATTTTTTAAAATTAATTAAAAAGAAGAGTATTGCCCGCACATTATGTCTACATTACCTATTTGGGAAACACAACTGTAATATTATTTTTTTGTATTGAAAAATTTTCTCTTCTCATTTCTTTTTTGGGTTGAAAAATTTTACTTTTTTTTTTTTTTTTTTATTCTTCACAAAATCAAAAAGTGAAATATTTACAAGGAATTACAGTACATTAGGAATCAACCAAAAAACAAACACTTAATTATTAATACATCCACATGCTTCGTTTATTGAGTAAAAACTCTATCAAGTTGAGTTCAAAAAAGTATGCTGTTACAAATGCTTTGAGATATCAATCAACTGGAAACTTCCAGCTAAATGAAAATGTTTTATCAACCACTGCATCAAAATATCTTAACAAAAATGCTACTCCTACTTTCAATGATGAACTAGCTGAAGTTAAACACCTGAAAAAGTTTAAAGAATACGCTGATGCCATCACTACTTCTGCTTCCAATGCTGAAGAGCATGAAGCTAAATTAAGAACCCAAGCTACATTGACTAGTTTATATCATAGATTAAGATTCAACGAGTTCCCAAACACTGTCAATTTCACTGAATTATCTACTTGTTTAAACTGTGCTCAAAGTGAAGTCAAGAATTATAGCAATGCTGAGCTGAAATCTTTAGGATACAAAGCCTTGAAGGTCAATCTTTTGACCAGAATGTACATAAAATACCCAAGACTACCTGCAGCAATCACCGATGCCTTGCTTGAGCAATTATTAAGTGTCAAGAACTTACACAACATAGGTCTAACCCAATTTGGTTTGGAAGTTAACAACCAAACTGTTCTTGAAGCCTACTTGGCAAATGAAGATACCTTAGAATTTTTCGGGAAGGTAAGCTCATTGGAAAATTTCATCAACAGAAAGACAGCTAATGGAATAACTCAAGTTGTTAACTCTACTCTAACAGGGGAAAAGGTTCCTATTGAATACAGACCAGTCTCGGATGCTACTTTAGCTATATTTGGTTTAATGACTCAAAAAACCCCACAATTGTTTGAATTATTTGCCAGAGATTGCTTGAATGTTGAAGAACTTGAAATACAAAAAGTATTCCTTCTAAATGATAGTAACAATACCTTGAATGATATTATAACTGCAGAAAACATGCCTAAGGTTGTTTATAAATTGTTAGCCGAATCCGGTAGAGACTCTAGAGATCCTATGTTTATTGTAGGAGCCTTCACTGTTGAAGGTGAAAAGATAGGTGAAGGTTTTGGCAGCACTATGGATGATGCCAAGAGCAGATCCGCTTTAGATGCTTGTATTAAATATTTCTGCTACAGTCCAACTTTGAAGAACGGAGACATTGCTTTTGGTAAAGGTGAAATAATCTCTGAACTATTTTAAAGTCTTTTTGCATGTAGATAGATAAGTCAATTTTTTTTTTTTTGGCCCTTTTTCTTTCATTGTGCACTTGTATATATATAAATTTAGTATTTATGCTTTTATTTTAATTAAACCATCAAATCCATGTATCAATTCTATAGAAGTTATGGGACAACTCAACGGTTTATTGCTATTTCTCTGGTTATCTAAATGATCATAGATGCAATTGTAACAGAACACAAGACCAGTGTCTTTACAACACGTTGGGTTCACAGTTTTGAAATGGCATATAGGGCATGTGCCCTTCTTTATTACATTTTGCATAGTCTGTTGATCATAAACAGGTTCAGGCAGTGGTAATTGTTCCAAAAGGATATCATCTGAGGACAATATAGTCGCCAGAAAGTTCTCTCTATTGTAGTACTCAATAATTTTTACAATTGAGACTAGATATAGGAAGATTTTAGAAGTGACAGGACTGTACAAACTCATCTTCTTTTGTTTTATTCCGAATAAGTATTGAAGAAAACTGTAGTGGTCAGATAGTCCTTTATGGTAAAAGAGTTTAAAGCACATACTGATGATCCGCATGGTTCTTTTGATTTTGGGGTAATACTTGAACATTAGAATATAATGCTTCAAATTGATATTTTTTTTAGCGTGGTCTTTAAAGTCATCAATGCTATCTTCCCAGAACTTGCCCCGATCTTCAATCAATTTACTTTTGTAGTTCTTTTTAATGACCTTGAACTGTTCCAAAAGATCATCTCTGTATGTATCCAACTTTGCTGTTATGTAATCTATTCCGAAATTATCAAACAAAGTTACCAGAATCAAGTCCTTTCTAGAGACATATGTATCATTGAATTCATAACTTATGTTGAGATTATTACCTATGAATGTACTGTCTGTTTTCAAAAGACTTATATAGTTTATTATAAAGTTGAAAGTAAATGCATAGTCATTGAAGTTGGTGTATAATTTCATTAAATATTTGTTTGAGTAATACTTAGTCAATAAAGTCTTTAACACATATTGAAAACTTTGGGGGATGAGTTGATTGGTTGTTTCAACATTATAGAGGTCTATCAAATGCGGTTTCAAGCTTTCATCACTCATTCTATAGGTCTACAAAATGTGCCAATAGTTGATAAATTTATATAATTTTAGGGATATGCCTTATTGATTATGGTCTTCAAAAAACAGAAAACACCTTCAGGAGTAACATTTAAAGATCGGAAATATTCCAATAATAAAAAAAAAAAACTTTTCAAATCTACAATTTTTAAATACATAGAATCATATCATTAAAAAACTCTATATATACAAAAGTGTTATCATTAAAGACATGCTAGCTTTCATGTTATATATGTTTTGGTTTAAATAAATCTTTTTTTTTTTAAAAGACTAGATTTATAAAACGTTAACAGCATGGAAACATTCTAAGGCTTCATCAACTCTCTTGGTCATGGTCTTTTCACCTTCTCTAACCCAAACTCTTGGGTCGAAGTATTTCTTGTTTGGCTTGTCTTCACCGTCTGGGTTACCGACAGTAGACATGATGTAGTCCTTCTTGTTTAAGACGTAATCTCTGATACCAGTTAAGTAGGTGTATTGCATTTCAGTGTCCATGTTGACCTTGACAATACCGTTGTCAATAGCATCGTGGAATTCCTTGACAGTAGAACCGGAACCACCGTGGAAGACTAAGAATAAGGTCTTGGCATCCTTTGGAGCACCAATCTTTTCGTTAACGTATTGTTGATGTTCTAATAAGATTTCTGGGGATAAAACAACGTTACCGGACTTGTAAACACCGTGGGTGTTACCGAAAGAAGCAGCAATGGAGAAGTTTGGAGAGATTGGAGATAAAGCTTTGTAAACTTCGTAAACTCTTTCTGGGGAAGTGAATAGATCTTCCTTGGCAACGTGTTCGTTGTTGACACCATCTTCTTCACCACCAGTGACACCGATTTCCATTTCTAAGAATTGGTTCATCTTGGCTTGTCTGGTGAAGTACTTGACACAGGTTTCAATGTTTTCTTCATCAGATTCTTCAGATAAATCTAACATGTGGGAGGAGAATAATGGTTCACCGTTCTTGGCGAAGTATTCTTCATCAGCTTCTAACATACCATCGTACCATGGTAATAACTTCTTGGCACAATGATCAGAGTGTAAAACAACTGGAATACCGTAGGCTGGGGCAATAGCTCTGATGTAGTGAGCAGCGGCAACAGCACCTTGAATAGCAGCGAATTGGTCAGTGTTAGAAACACCCTTACCAGCGAAGTAAGCAGCACCACCGTTAGAAGTTTGCAAGATGATTGGGGACTTGTTGTTTCTGGCGGATTCTAAAGCGGCAACAACGGTAGAAGAGGAAGTAACGTTGATGGCTGGAATGGCGAAGTTCTTTTCGTGAGCGTACTTGAATAAAGCGTGGACATCATCACCAACGATGACACCGGTCTTTCTTTTTAAAACGTTTTCGATACCCATATTATGTATGTTTGAATAATTAATATTAATCTGGTTTTTTCTTTTCATATATTTTTGTTAAAAAGAGTTATTGATTATAATTGAATAATAGTAAGAATAAACTTTACATACCCCTTTCTTTTTATATACAACTTGATACCTCAACATTTATCTGATCATGCTAAATACCCACCCTCAGCTGAAAATTTTTTTCTCTACGCAATTATTTAACAACGTTTTTTTTTTTAAAGGTACTTTTTTGATTGGAATGGTTGCTGATTCCATTACGACAAAAAAACAAAAAAAGTTACAACCAAAACAAAATAGTAGCACTTGTTTTTTTGGTTGTGTAAAAAACAATTAATGGGAGTTTGTATCCAAAAAGGGAAACAGCCCTTACAAAGCAAAAAAAGTAAATATTTTGTGTTTGCGGATATTTTTTTATCCCGCTCTACAACGGAGAAAAAACCAAAATAAGTCAAGAACATCATTATTAGTGAATCAAGTGGAATGTTCTGGAATCCATTTACCCGACTAGAAAATAGTGGGGTTGTATAAATTTAATCATCATAACCATGTTAATTGATTAGACTATTTTCACAATGGGTAAAGGGAGGTAGCGGGTAATTCATAGAATTTCTTAGACTGTCATTAGCCCATACTAATTTTTCTTTCTTTCTTGATAAACATGTGGCTTTTGAAATTGTAAATTGCTTATTAGTACTTTTCACACACCCCTCTTCATTATTTTTTGTACAGCCAAAACTCTTTTAAGTTATACAACTATAAGTCCGGTCAAAATCTCTATTAAGAATTTCCTAAAAAAAAAAAAAGAAAAGAAAAGAAGATGGCTATATGTCCGAGAAGTAATTACATTTAATCGATAAAGATAAAGACGGCATTACACCATTCTTTTAATTTCTTTAAAATTCTAACCTTCACCTCTATGTAAGTATAATACTTGCAGGGTTGATAGAAGTCAACGGTTATAGTATATATATATATATTACTATTAATAAACAAGAACAATGGGAACATGAAGAACTGTAAAGATGTTATTATTAGCAGTTTCCTCATACACCTCTTTCACACTCTGATTTATGTTAAAATATGTGTGGAAGGACAAAATGCCCTTTTCCCCACTTGTGATAATTAACTCATTTTATGCCATAATAACTTCTAAATTTAGTAGGGTTGGCTCACCAAAAAAAAAAAAAGAAAAAGAAAAAAGAAACATACATTTTGTCCTACGTAATTTTCCCACTGTTTAGTAAGTTTAAAATAAACATATTATGATTTTTTTTTGTCCCCTCAGCATTTAACATTTTAACATATATAAACAAGTTTCAGACATGTTTAAAAACTTATTTTCCACTTTTTATTATTCCTTTCTTGAATATTAAGAACAAAAAACAAACCACACATTACATACTACTACACAAAAAATGTTATCTAACAAAGTCTTCATCACTTCTGCTGCTCTATTAGCCTCTTTACAAGCTGTTAAGGCCGACTCTGAAGAATTCGTTCTAGTCTCCATCCACTCTGGTTCCACTTTACAATACAGCGGTGCTTTGATTGATGTTACTACTGAAACCAATGGTTTCAACCCAATCAACATTGGTTCTAATACCAACCAACCAACTTGGGAATACGTTGTTGATGATGCTGGTCGTTTAGTTGCCAATGGTACTTACTACTGGGGTATCATTCCAAACTCTGATGGTCAATACGGTGCCACCACTGATGTTACCAAGGCCATCAAGGGGTTCTCCATCTCCCACGGTGACTTAGCCAACTCCTTGAGCTACTTCTTCGAAGCTGTTCCAAACGGTTCTACTTGGAATTTATACTCAAAGAACTCCAACGGTAAGAACGGTAACACCAACAACAACATAGGCTTAGCCTTGGCTGCTTACACCTCTTCTGGTTTTGCTCCCGACTTTGTTCCATCCAACACCAACAATGCTTCTGTTAACAACAGCACTGTTTCCGCCAACACCACCACCTTATCCCCATCTGCTAGCAGCATTGCCTACCCAACTGTTTACGGTGCTACTGCTGCCAACAGCACTGTCCACACAACTGCTCACAGCAATGGTGCTGTTGCTAACAGCACCGTATACCCAACTGTTTTGCAAACCACTGGTGTCAACGGTACTTCTGTTGCCAGTGCTAACTACACAAGTGCTGATAAGACCGCTACCAAGGGTTCTTCTTCCACCAGTGGTTCCTCCTCTACTAAAGGCTCTTCTTCCACCAAGGCTTCTTCTGACCACAAGAACGGTGCTGATGTTGCCAAGGGCTCTTTGAGTTTATTAGCCATGGGTTTAGCCGGTCTATTCTTATAAGATCTCTAAATCATGGTACAAACAATTGCAAATAATGAAAATATAATTGATTCCCATTAGGATAGTTTAGTGAACTTATATATATAGCTTATGAAGACTCTTTTTTTTTTATTAAAAAAAAAAGAAGTTTTTAATTAAAATAAAACTAATTAATGATATAATACCCAGATTAGAAAATGATTAATGTTGTATTTTGGGGGGTTTGAGTCACGTGTAATTTTTAAAATGCCCCATCTAGACATTGTTCTAATTTTAGCCCATTTTACCTTGTTTATTTTTTGATTTGAAAATTTTTTTATACTTTGTTTTGGATTTCTTTCTTTTTATTTTTTTTTGTAAGGCGTAGAAAAAACACTTAAACAATCGATATTTATGATTTACATATTCACAATCGATTTCAAGATTAAATTCTGTTTTTATAAAAAATATAAATCAATAGTAAAGAACCAAAACAAAAAAAAGATAACCACTATCAATCAGTACTTACACTTGATCTTTAACACCTTTATTCTTCTCTCTTTTTTGCTTTTTTAAATACCCACCTTTGATATACACATACACTAAAAAAATGAAATTTAACACTGTCAGTTTATACACATCTGTTTTGAGTTTATTAGTTCTTCAAGTTGCCGCTGCTCCTCCAGCTTGTTTACTAGCTTGTGTCAACCAAATTTCTCAGCAAACCAACTCCTGTTCCAACGGTATGCAAGATGTCTCATGCTACTGTAAGAACGAAGCTGCTGCTATGAACTCCTGTTTGAACTCCGTCTGTGCTGGTGGTGAAGCTCAAAAAGCCTGGTCCAGCTTCAAGTCCACTTGTGGTAGCTTCAACGTTAACAACGTTGTTATTCCAAGTTCAAGCTCTTCTTCTTCTGTTGCACCAAGCTCTTCTAGTTCTTCAGCCGCCCCATCTAGTTCTTCAGTTGCTCCATCTAGTTCATCAGCTGCCTCATCTAGCTCTTCAGCTGCCCCATCTAGCTCTTCAGCTGCTCCATCTAGTTCATCAGCTGCTCCATCTAGCTCTTCAGCTGCTTCATCTAGTTCAACTGTATCCAGCACCTTTGTTGCTCCAGTTACTTCCTCAGCTGCCCCATCTAGCTCTGCTGTTTCATCAAGCTCTTCTGCTGCTCCATCCAGCTCCTCAGTTGTCTCCACATCCTCTGTTCCAACTGTCCTTTCTACCTCAACTTTACATAACTCAACTTCTACCAGCCATAGCTCCACCCATAACTCAACCATTTCTACCAGCCATAGCTCCACCAAATCCTTACCAGCCAGCACTTCTTCTTCTGCTGAACAAACCTCAAGCAAGGCCAGCCACACCTCCCAAAGCTCAAACACTATCAGCTCTTCTGTTTCTAGTGTTCCAAAGGGTGATGCTTCCCCATTGGAAATCTCCATGATGGCTCTATTCGCTGGTATTTTAGGTTTATTGTAAATCTAGAAAAGAACAAAGTAAGTGAAAAGATACCCTCTTTTTAACTTCAGTATATATTTGATTTAAATTAAGAATAGATCTTTCGATATAATTAGATGTTATTTTTTTTAGTGACTATTTCTTTCTTAAAACGTGATGTTTAAAATTTTTTTTTTTTTTTTTTTTACTTAATCTTTATTTGCCATTACAAAAACACCAGAATAAACATAAACCACCCCCCATAATGTTCAAACACACTCAACGTTTGCTATCATATCGTAAGCTAGTTTCTGCTGACTTTGGTAAAGAAAGTGAAACAACTTTACACAAGTTTGTGAGTGCTTTACAAATTAAAACTGCAAAGCGTGAATTATACTACTTTGACAACAACGTTAGTGAGACAATCCCAGGGTTTGAAAAAGAACCACAAGAAACCGATCAATACAGTGATTACTTGAATATTATTACCAACAGAGATGAAGCAGCAACCCTTAGAAAACTTCAAAAGCTTAGAATGGAACAAGTCTTTTCCCCAGCCTATTGTATGAGAATGGCCCTTGATTTCAAAGGTAAGATGTTCACAAGTCCAAAAGAGGCCTTTGATAAACAGACCAGCAAATATGTTCCACACATGCCAGTCAGACATCTTGACCGTTCTTGGGTCAACTTGGAAACAAGGCTTAAAGACAAAATATCAATCATTATGATCAAACCAAATGTCACAAGTGCTCATGAGTGGTCATTGACATGGTTTAAAACAGAAGATCCAAAGGTCAACATGTTAACAAATCCAAAGGCATTTGAAAAGTATAACGAAGACTTTATGGAGAGAATGTCGAAAGAAAACAAGTTGAGAAATAATCCTAAAATAAATAAGTTCAAACCAAATAAAAGTCAAAATTCTGCGGTTCAAAGTGGAAATGCGGTTTTGCCTTTACAACTTATTCATCTAAACAGTATTAACTCATTTTTGCAGAAATCCCTGAATGTCGTTATGCAAAGAAATCTATTTAAATCCATGCCAAAGGAATACCAAGAAAATGCTTTCACATACAACATAAGAGACGATTTGAGTTTCTCCATGAAATACAACATGAATCTATTTAACCCTTACTCTCCAGTCATATTGGTTGTTGATCAAGATATGAAGATCAGATGGACTGCTTCAGGTGCTGCTTCCAGTGATGCGGAGCGTGAATTGCTATGGAGTGTCGTTGAAAAGTTAAGATCCAATAAATAAAGACGTATATAGCTGATGTCCTGTAAATAACTCAATATCATAAAGCTTTTTAGTTGTGAATCACTTTGGATCACGTTTTTTTTTTTAATAAAGAAAGGGGTCAACCAAAAAAATAAAACGAAGAAAAAAAACACTAAAATTAAAAATTGTACTTGTATTTCCAATGTTTTAAGACTCAACAACCAACCTTGATCTATCATCACCAACTCTTATGGAACAGAAAAAGGAGGTTTCTCCACATGCATTGATATATAGAGTTCATGCCAGACCTATAGGTAGATTTTTGGTTGTAATGTGCGGAACATTTTACTCTTTGAAGTTTGTGAATGAATACATGAACAAAAACAAAGAATAACCACCCTACTTATATATTAATTTTAAACTAAAAATAATATAATATTTAAATGCGTATTGATTATATATATATATATTTCATTAACTTTACTTCATGCTCTTTTCCAAGTTGCTGGCAACGGCGTCTAAGAAACCATCAGTGTCAACGAAGTCGTTTGGAGTACCCTTGGCAATGGCCAAGTCCTTGGTCATGATACCACTTTCAACAGTTTCAATGGTGATTCTTTCCAAGTCTTGGGCAAACTTAACAACATCTGGAGTGTTGTCTAATTCACCTCTCTTGATTAAACCTCTGGTCCAGGCAAAGATAGAAGCAATGGAGTTAGTGGAGGTCTTTTCCCCGTTCAAGTGCTTGTAGTAGTGTCTGGTGACAGTACCGTGAGCAGCTTCAGATTCGAAGGACTTACCATCTGGGGAAATCAAAACAGAAGTCATTAAACCTAAAGAACCGAAACCTTGACCTAGAATGTCGGAGATAACATCACCATCGTAGTTCTTCAAGGCCATAACGAAACCACCTTCAGACTTTAACATTTGAGCAACCATATCGTCAATTAATCTATGAGTGTATTGAATACCTAATTCTTCAAACTTAGTCTTGTAAGTAGTTTCGTACAATTCTTCAAAGATATCCTTGAATCTACCGTCATATTTCTTTAAAATGGTGTTTTTACTACTGAAGTATAAGTCCATCTTTTTATCTATAGCAGTGTTGAAACAAGAGTGAGCAAAACCAGTAATACTTTCATCGGTGTTATATTGACTTAAAGCAACACCACCACCATTCTTGAAGTCATAAACAGGAATGACTTGCTTTTCACCAGTCTTGGCATTGGTGAAGACCATGTCCAAAGAACCACCAGTGGCTGGAACAATCATATCTTGACACTTGTAGATATCGGCATGAGCATGTCTACCAATAACAATAGGCTTGTTCCACTTGGAAACCAATCTAGGGATATTGGAGATGATGATAGGTTCTCTGAAAACAGTACCACCTAGGATATTTCTGATTGTACCGTTTGGAGATCTCCACATTTGCTTCAAGTTGTATTCCTTGACTCTGTTTTCATCTGGAGTGATGGTGGCACACTTGATACCAACACCGTATTTCTTGATAGCCATGGCAGAGTCCTTGGTGATTTGATCATCAGTTTCATCTCTCTTTTTGATACCCAAGTCGTAGTATTTCAAATCAACGTCTAGGTATGGGTGAATCAATGTCTTTTTGATCTTATCCCAGATAATTCTGGTCATTTCATCACCATCTAATTCAACAACAGGGGTCTTGACCTTGATCTTAGCAGCTTGCTTTAGCAATATTGGCTTGATATTGAACATTATTCTGTTTAATATTTGTTTGGTTTTATGATTCTTTCGTATTTTGTAGATAACATATTTTGTATAAAATAATATCTATCTATATATATATATATAATATTTTGAATGACTAATTATATATAATGCCATGAAAAAGGCACCTAGTGAAAAAAAAATTTAATTTAAAAAAAATAAGTGACTTTTAGAGTGATTAACAAAGATTCAACCTTTAAAAAATATTTAAAAAAAAGGCACCCTATAGGAATTTAAAATATCGGACTCCTAAACCGGAGAAGTCAAAATTTGGTGAATTACATTTTTTTTTAGAGCGGTTTAGGCAAAAAATCGGTGTGCTGTGGCACGTGATACACATCAACAAAACATACAGCGCTTAATATATCTCATAAAATCACTTCTTTTAAGCAAAAGATCCGAATTAGGAAATAATCACCATTGTTTAATACAAATCTCGTTTTTTTGACATACACACATGTTTAAATAATAATAAAATATTAAAACGCAATTAAAGAAAAGAAAAACAAACAACCTAATATAAACAATTACTTTAATATGATTGTGGATTGCTCTGTATGCCATGTTTTGTACAGCACAAAGGAAAGCTTTTATTTGAGCAATTGTGCCCATGTTTTATGTGATTTACATCAACATGAATCAATCAAGTATAACTACTGTATTAAATGTCAACAGCCAAATATTAAGTTTATGCCATTAAAAAACTTTAAAGTTGATGCAAAAACTCATGAAGTTGATGTGGATTCATCAGATAGCACTTTGAACAAAGAACATAATAGTATCAGCAATTTCTTTGTTGATATAACCACACAGCTTGAAGATTTTTATGGGGTTTCCAAATTTCAAATAATGAATTTAAAAGACAGATGTCATTACTTGACAAAAAAAAATATGGAATTGAACAAAACCACTCATCAATATGAGAATATAATAAAAGAGTTAAAAATGCGAGTAAAGGACTTTGATGAGCTACATGATAGATATCAATTATTATTGCAAAAACATTATCAAGGAGAAGCAGCAGACAAAAAACAAAATTATCAAGGTCAAAATCTTGTGAGTAGCAATACCGCAAACAGTTTTTTGATGAATGTAAAAGAAAGTGTTGGCTTGTTAAACAAAACTCCAAAGCCAAGCAAGAATCGATACCCCAGCCATAATTACCCCTCATCTGATACCATTCGTTATTTGAACAGAGAACAAGACCCACATGTCCCTGAAATGATGGAAGAAAGCAGCAGATATGATGCATTAAACCAGCAAAAGAAAACGGGAAGACATATCAAAAACAGTAATGTACCTCTTCACGAGGATATTGGGTCTTCAGACCGTATAGGAAAACTCATGCGTGAAACGCCCCATAACTATAGCATCCAGCCCATTGGATCTGAAGATGGAAGAAATGAACTTGTTTATATGAATGGTATCAGAAGCATTGGCCATCAACAGGCTTTAAATAAATCGAGCAATTCTAGACTAAGCAGTGGGTACTACAACAGCAAGAATGGTTCATCATCAAAGCCATCCTTGGGCAGGGGAATTGGTGGTAGAAAGGGGATCTTTTCACATAGAAAAGAGAGTAAGTGAAGATATTCACTATTGTTGTAGAGTTAAATAAGAGAATTTAATGTGGTTTATTATATAAATAAGTGGGGGGCTTAATTGTGAAGTTTTTTTTTTTTCTAAAAAATTATGATCAAAGATTTTAACGTCTTTACTAAAGACTGTATTTTCATCTAACTTTTTTTTTAAACTAAACCTCCTGTTGCTTTCTTTTATTTCATGAAAAAAAAGATATAAGCTTGTTATCTTTAATATTTAAATCAAATAAAGAAAAAAAAAAAAAGTTAAAATCTATAGTAATGATAATAACATCTACCTATTTGTTTTCTTTTAAAAAATTGTTATCATATCGAAATATCTGTGTTTTTTTATTATTTATGATCTTCTTTTAAATGTTACCAGCTCTCTTTAATTGGACGTAGGCAATTAGGAAAGGAATGGAGTAACCGAAGATGAAGAAGGAGTAGTGAACAATTCTGTATGGGATGACTCTGTTTTGGACCTTGAATGGTAAGTTGGAGTATAACTTGTCAGCAACACCGAATTGGTGTAATTGCTTAGATTGGATGGAGAATTGTCTTCTTTGTTGAGCTAATTGTTTCAAGAACATTGTGATTTATATGCGTATTATAATTTTTTTTGTATTGAACTGATAATGTGCTTATAGTTTAACAGGTTTTTATAATCGTTTTATTGTATATAATTAACCAGTTTTAAAAAAATAAAAAAATTTGGAGAAAAAACAAAGAAAACACTTTTAAACAGGTAGATTTAGAGAAGCTAGGCTCTTTTTTTTTTTTTTTTTTTTTTTAGCAAATTTTTTTTTTGCCCTTTTTGCCTCCAACCAACCAAAAAACATGTCATTTTTTTCTTTTTTTTTTTTTGGGCTTTATAAAAAAAATTACATAGTAAAAAACGGATATAAAAATGATACGTTCCTAAGAAAAAACACGTGTGAGATTTCACGTTTTTTTTTTTTTCCGACTTCAACCAAATAATGCTTGATTTCCATTGGCTGATACCCGCTACTGAAAGAATATAGAAGAGCTGGATTTAATCAATTGTCAAAAATCTAATTGAATAATAAAAAGCTATGTTTAACACTTTGTCATCTAAAACAAAAGTTTTTTATTTCATATATCATTAACCATAATCATTGTAATAAATATAAAAAGAGACATTCATATACATTGGCATTAAGAGACTTTACCCAACCAGCACTATTGCATTGTATAATAATAGTTAAATTTAACCAATTGTAAGATAAAACACCATTATTATATACTAAACACTTCATACATTCAAGTATCTTTAATTCAATATTTAATTAAAAATCACTCTCCACTCAGCTGTGATATTACGCCTATGAAAAAACAAGGTTGAAAAAAAAAAAAAAAAAATCAGCGTGATTTGTGTTGCTAGGGGGGAAAATTTTTACTGTGCGTTTAAACACTCCATATATTTTTTGTTTGCTTTCATTTCTTTTTTTTTTTCTGTTGGTTTACTCTGTTTTTATTATATATGTATTTACAAAAATTAGTATTCAAACACCCAAGGACATATCTTTCATATACATATAACATAAAAAATGGCTATTGCTCCAATCAAAGGTACACACATCAGAAGAACTTTCTCCAACATCTTTTTAGCTTTCGGCTTTGGTGCCATCGGTGGTTCCTACTACTGGTACTGGTTCCACAAACCATTAGTTGCCAAGAGAGAAGCATACTATGCCTCCCTAGCTAAGCAAAAAGAAGAAATTGAAGCTTAAAAATACTATGTTTATACATTTTTTAGGATAATAATAAACAAAATTTAAAGATAGAAATAATACATCAATGAAAACAAATTAAGAAAAGAGAAACACAATTTTTTTTTTTTTATTATAAATTCTTTTTGTTAATAAACTAAACATTAATGAACTCCATGAAATTCTAGAATTCATAATACAAGGTATATCTTTCTTGAATTTTAATCAAGACCACAGTGTCTTTATTGAATCATACGATTTACAGGAAATACCTATAAAAAGATCTTTTTATGCATTAAAAGTTCATTCTGTTCTATTTATTAAAATATATTTATATAAGAGTACTGCGACTATAATGTTCAATTCGTTACTTTACGATTAAGAAAAAAAAAAAAAAATCACCACTTTTGTTTTTAACTTTATTATAGTAGTTTATCAGCAATTACACTGATAGGAACCATTTGATCTTTATCTTCAGTTTCTAATGAAGATACCATCAACTTGTTTAATTTATCAATAGTTGCCAATTCACCTATAGTAGCACCACCTGTGAATATCACCATTGTCTTTGCAAATGAAGCTTTAGATGACTTTGTGAAAACACCTGGTTTATGCTTCAATAGTCTTTTTTCAGCAACAGTCAACAAGGACTTGATTTCTTGTGTTTTTTCATTATTGATAATATCTGTTGGTAAACCTAATTTCAGAATACTGGGATCATAACTATTAACAGTCAATGAGTATTGAATTAATCTTGTAATAACAGGAACTATACCACAGTACGCAAACGACAAAGGATCTGGTTTTTTAGTGCCTTCCTCCTTTTGCTGAATCCCCAAGCTATAGAAAAAGTCTAGTCCCACTACAGAAGTTGTCTTGTTTAAAGTATCTAGTAACTTCATCGATAATAAGTTATCTTTCTCTGTGGTGGAAACATAATTCAAGTAATCCAACAGTTGCAGTTGTTTTTTGTTGTATTCCAATACTTGTAAATCCGGAGTTTGTACAATTGGTTTAGAACCCAATGAAAATAGTGTATTATTGAACTTGGCATCTATTACTACAGTAGAATCAGTGAACAACTTTTCAAATACCAAAGCAACTCTATCACTGCCAAATCTATCAGAAAAAGATGTCAAAAGTCTGGTGTAAAACTCATCTGATTTAGCAAATGGACCATAAAGCTTAATATACAATATCAAAATCTTGAGCAACTTGTCAAAAGTATAGTTTTCTAAAAGATTCTGCTCCTCAATCCAATCGATTATTAAATTGTCATCTACGATCTTTGAACCATTGTTTCCAGAACTAGCCAACTTACTCCAACTAAATTTGATTTTAGATGTATGGTTCAAGTATCTAGATTGGGTATTCCACTCACTCAAGAATAAGCTTTCGATATCGATGATATCTTCCAAGTTGTAGTCAGGATTTCTGGTGGCTTCCATCATTTTTGAAGCCTCATTCACATGCTTTGGTAAGTTTTTCGAATTTGAAATGACTTCTTCATTCGATAACAACTTAATCATCCTGTTTAATTCTTCACTTACGTTTGTATCACCATTTGCCTTTAAACTTGTATCAGTTGCCTTACCATAGTTTTTTAGTAATCTTTGCAGAACTGACCCAACTTCACCAAAGTTCAAGAATTTTAGATTTTCAAATATATTATCTTGACAGTCAGCACCATTATTGTTTTCCTTGGTTATTATATCTGTTATGAATGAACCATCAAGGCTCTTTAATAATCCCGCATATGTCAGCTCCGTCAACAAAGGAGTAATATTATCACAGCTTCTATCAAAAATTAAGACATTGCAATCTCTTTCAGAGTCAAACAATAGATCTTTTTTGTTCATCAAATTGAAATCTTCCTCAATCATATTTGACAAGTCGTGTGCTGATAGATCATGGTTTTCAATGCCATTGGAACTTTCACACGATACCACTTTGTTTATGTTTTCAATACCATTAATTTTCATCCAATTTCTTAAATGTCTAACTATTCTGCATTTATCTGTCTTTATAGGCCTTATTTCATCTTTGTGGGTGGTTATTGAAGTACTGAATATATCCTCACCAATACGAAACAA
This sequence comes from Hanseniaspora nectarophila, assembly GCA_030573495.1. NCBI lineage: Eukaryota > Fungi > Ascomycota > Saccharomycetes > Saccharomycodales > Saccharomycodaceae > Hanseniaspora > Hanseniaspora nectarophila. The sequence goes on from JAJMDJ010000010.1 coordinate 48,053, forward strand.
TGGAATATCAATCATCTCTATACGAACCCTTAGGTCATCAGGAATTTTACAAATTAGCTTGATTGTACTTTCTTTCAATTCATGAAACTTTATGCTATCGTCATTAAGTTCTTCTTGTTGCCCTAGAACCAGAATTTTGTCAAGTTTAGTTCCCCAAGAACTCTTCAGCTTTTCTATATCTTCATATCTCAAATCGTTTACTAAATCATGAAAGTTCAAAAGAATTACATTGTTTTCTGTAGCTATGTTGTCTATATTATCAAATATCTTGATATCAACAAATTGCTTCTTGAGTTCATCAAATGAAATGAATGAATTCAAAAGAGATAGTGTTGATTTCTGTGGGATATACACATTTATATTTGCTGTTGATATTACTAGATTATCCAAAGCCTCAAAGAAGTTATTTTGAAACACATCTTTGGATTTGTATGATTCCAAACATATAGACTTTGCTTTCATGTCGTTGTTATGTTTATTATGTGCTTGCTTTTGGGTGTTGTTTGCATCTATGTTTAAAGAAGAGAAAAAAAAAAAAAACAACCAAAATATATTTAAGGTTCATTTTTTTTTTCCACAATCATATCTTAAAAAAACATATATAAATCACTATATATCTAAACCGCTTCTGGATTCAAAATCCTTATAGTAAGCCAGCATGTCTTCAGTTATACCTCTTGATATACTAGAAATAGCATCTTCAAAATGAGATGGCAAAACAGTATTGGTTTTGTCCAATGATTCCATAATAGCATTCAACCCAGCTTCTTGACACATCAATACGACTTCGGCCCCAGAACAGCCATCTGTTTCCTTGGCTAACTGTTGCAAAAACTCTTCACTGTTTTCTTGTTGACTCATTTCAAACTTCTTTGTACAGTTTTTGATAATTTGCAATCTAGCTTCGTAATCTGGTGGAGATACATAAATGTGTCTATCCAATCTACCTGGTCTTAACAAAGCAGAATCAATTTCATCCGGTCTGTTTGTAGCAGCAACTATAACAACTCCGTTTAATTCTTCAACACCATCGATTTCATTCAACAAGGTTGTTAAAACTGTGCTGTGAACAGATGAACCACCCTCCTCATCTCTGGATCTACTAATAGCATCTATTTCATCAAAGAAGATAATACTTGGAGAGGCGCTTCTGGCTTTTCTGAATATTTCTCTTATAGTCTTTTCAGACTCACCAACAAACTTGTTGAAGATTTCTGGACCTTTAACAGCTAAGAAGTTTATACCTGATTCCGTGGCTAGTGCCTTAGCAGTAAGAGTCTTGGAACAACCTGGAGGTCCATACATCAAGATACCCTTCGGACACTTCACACCAAGTTGCTGGAAAGTCTTGGCATATTGTAGTGGTAATTCAATCATTTCCTTCATTTTTCTCTTCAATTCATGTTGACCACCAATGTCAGACCAGTATACCTTTGGCATTTCTAAGATAACCTCTCTCATAGTTGAAGGTCTGATGTCCAAAAGAGCTGAATTAATATCATCAATTGTTAATTTGATATCTCCAGTGTTTTCACTTGCTAAAGATCTTTCAACACACTTCATAACAGATTCTCTAACCAGAGCAGTTAAATCAGCACCTACATAACCGTGGGTTTTAGAAGCAGTGTCTTTAATGTTATCTTCAGTTAGTTCCTTCTTATTATTATTCATTCTTTCAAATTGTTTTAACAAGATTTCAAATCTAGCATCCATATCTGGAATACCAATTTCCAACTCTTGATCGAATCTTCCAGGTCTTCTTAAAGCAGGATCGATGGCGTTAGGTCTGTTGGTGGCACCAACAATACATATCTTGTCAGAAACACCATCAAATCCATCCATCAGGGTCAACAGGGTGGCAACCACTCTGCTTTCCATTTCACCACTTTCGTCACTGCTTCTACTTGGTGCCAGACTGTCTATTTCATCAATGAATATGATTGATGGCTGGTACTTCTTGGCTTCCAAGAATATGTTTCTTAGGGCTTCTTCAGTTCCTCCTAAATACTTACTCACAATAGATGGCCCATTAATAGACAAAACATGGGTCTTGAACTCATTTGCTATACACTTCAGTAACATGGTCTTACCGGTTCCAGGTGGTCCATGAAGTAGAATACCTCTTGGTGGAGAGATACCAAATTCATAGAAAATTTCAGGCTTGTTTAATGGGAGATCAATGTTCTTTCTAAGTTGTTCAATATGTTGCTTCATCCCTCCTAATGAGTTAAAAGTTATATTTTCAGCTCTTGGATACTTCAATGGATTTAGAGTGTCACTTGGTGAACTTGTATATTCAACAGTAGTTGTTTTAGGATTATAGATGGCAACCCTTTCAATGTTTTCAGTAGACAGACTCATGTTTTTTAAAGAATTTTCTATAGCCGCAGTGTCCAAACCTGGATAGTTCATGTCTATTATTTGAACATCCTTTTGAATGTGCATACCGGGATATACAACGCCGATTTGTGAAATCAACTTTGTTATTTCAGCTTGGTTAGCTTCTGACTTTGTTTTAACCTTCATATTTGTACAGTATCCAGGCATCTTTTCATTTTTCTTCAGTTGAACTCTGTCACCTAAAGTTAGATTACAAAAATCACGCAACTCATCACCTATAAGCACAACGTTGGTGTCTATATCTTGAGATGAGGTGACCAATGAAGTCAATTGCATGTTCATGGAATTAGTCTTGAAGAAATCAATAAAATTGCTAGAGTTTTCCTTCAACCCAAGTAACTTTAAAACCTCTGAATTAATCACTATCTCGCATACAGATTTGGAAGAAGTATATTCATAAGGTCTGACTATGAACTCTTCAGGCATTTTGATGACTGTTTCTGAAGATTTGCTACTTCCTGAAGCAGTTTTTTTAGTCCCAGCTGATTTAGAGCTCGATGCAACTGCCATTTTTTTATGTAAATATATGACGTTTCTATGTTTTTGTAGGGTCGTATGAATCTTTTGTACAAAATATGTAAAGAAAACATATTTATGTATTTTTTTGTTGTTGAAAAGACGAAACTTGGTAAAAAAAAAGAAAAGAAAAATAGATTCGCAGAATTTACTAGTTTTCATTTTTTTCCATCACTTTTAGTTTTTCATTTCTTTCATGAAAATTTCAGAACAAAGATTAACATTCATCAAACCAAAAAAACACCAATAATACATGATACATATTTACTTCAGAAGTAAACATTTGCTTAATAAAAGTATTTTGGTCAACACAACTATTAAAAGATATGGAAGTGGACAACCTTTGCCTTTTGGTGACATCCAAACTGACCATATTGAACATTCAAGATTGTCATATTTTGTGAGTTCATATTTCAGAACAACAGAAAGGTCTACAGCTCTAAACGATAGCTTTTCCATAGATCTCCATGATAAAAAATTATTTAGCTATAAAGATATTTTGAATTTTGGGAATCTATTCCACCATGATAACAATTTACCTATTGATGTTACAGTAGCAAGAAATTCCATATTAAGAGATAGGTTGGATCATAAACTATCTGATAATAAGTTTACATTAACCAAGAAAGAATTGTTTTTTCATGGGTTAAATGCATTACAGTTAGCTTTTTTGAATACACGAGCTAAAAAGAATTTATTGGATTCAGCCAAGAGTATAGAAGATATTGAAAAAGAGTATAATGTCGATGTAAAGCAGATGTTTCTCAAAAAAATACTTCAACGTTTGAATTTTCTCCCTGAAGACATTGTTCTGGTGACTTACAGAAAGCATCTCCTTGAATTGAAAGATGTGAAAACATCAAAGCAGTACAAAGACATGGAATTGGTTGTCGCATTATACGGATATATTGCGATGATGACTAGCAAAAACGATTTTGTAGCAATAACTGAGATTCTTGTGAGAAGGATTAAAATCGATTAAAGGAGATTTTAGTATATATATATATATATATTTAAACTTGTGATTATATTTATTTAAAGTAAGATTACTTACTTAAATGCTTTCATCTTCCAGTAAAATCTTCTTTGATAAGTTGTCTATCTTTTCCTCGTATTCGGCAATTTGATTTACAATTTCATGTCCATTCAAGTAAGCAACGCCAGTGTTAATATCATTCTTTGCAGCTTCATGCTGCTTTTTGATGGCCAAGCTGTCCAATAACTCATTAGTAATTTGAATAGTTCTTAGGATCAAGAAACACAAGAATAAGGTAAACCCGGTTAAATACATATTTCTTTGGGCAAAGAACTTTTCTCTATAAAATTCTTGTTTGTTCAAAGCTTCTATTTGAGATCCGGTATATTCGTTTTTGAAAGCTGAGCTGGCAAACAGTTCATTATTTCTGTAGGAGTTTGCAGTTAAGGCTATGTTTTGAAGTTTTCTGATGCTATCAACAAACATCAAAAAGATGAAAACAAATACAGATCTGGATACAATCTTGGTGGTTTCATTGGTGTATGCTACATAGTTTAAAGTTCTTACAAAGTGCTTTTTCAAATGTGTAAGTTTTGCAGGTAATGGTAATATAAGAGCTAGAAACATCACCATTTCTGATATCATCAAGGAGTAAACAAATGCAAAGTATATAGACATATTTCAGAAGTAATGTGACGTGGATGGGTGCGTTTTATTATTATTATTGGTGTTCAATAATCTTGAAAGTAGGTGTTATTACTCTTTTTGATTTTTTTTTTTTTTAGGGGGAGAATATTCTCTTTATTTTTTTGGCTGTTATATTTCTTTGTACGTGTTCTCAATGTTTTAGGAGATAAGATACACTGGTGTGGGTTTAATAAAGCCAATACTTCCTAAATAGGAAATCACTACTTACCCAAAAAAAATAATATAATTAAGCGCGCTGAATTTGAAGAAAAAAAAAAATAAAACAAATTGGCGCAAAACACCAAAATTATGGAGAAAACCTCCAAAGTATATAAAGGAAATGTCGGATTCGTAGATAAAAAAAAAAAAAAATAAAAAAAAATAAAAAACGGAAGTGTGAAATTTATAATTTTTTCTTTGGTTCCTTAATCTCTGGTCACATGCCTTTTTTTTTTTTAATATTTTTAATATTTTTAATATTTTTCACACTTTTTCTAAATATCATATATATTAATTAAATCGTATTATTATTTATAAAAAATAATAATTTAACACCATAGAAAATAATATCTACGATTTATTATTGTTTTTTTTTTTTTTTTGCCAAATCCTTTCAATCCTAAAATAAAGGTTAATATTTCATAGCTAAAACAAGATTGCAAAAAACTCATTATCTTTTTGTTCTTACTTTTTGTTTTTATCTTTAAATATTATAAAAATTTCAATTCAATAATACAATAAGAATATTTAACTATATATCTTAAACCTAACAATAATATAGACTTTGTTATATCACACAATATAACTTTTAAAGAGGATTAGAATAAGTTTATACAATTTCCAGAAAACCCTATTTTTTTTTAAAAAAAAATACACCTACCTGTAATTACATATAATGTCAACTCCAACAACTAATGAAAATAAAACAACTGAAACTGGCATTGCTCCCGAGACTCCAGTTTTCACTATAGAAAATCCAGCACCAGCCCCTGAACCTGAAAAGATGGTGCCTTCTTCTAATCCAATTCCTGATCACCAAGTCAAGTATGCTTCCACATCCATAAGAAACATCAAAAGACTTAAAGACGCAAAGCCATTTATTAGCCCAGTTGATCCAATTGCTCTGAACATTCCTCAATATTACCATTTTATAAAGAGACCTATGAGTATTTCTGTTATTGAACAAAAGCTCCAAAACAGCACATACTCAGATGTCGAGGAGTTTTATGATGATTTCAAACTTATTGTTGAAAATGCTATTAAATTCAATGGTGAAAAATCCCTAATGGCTGAGTTAGCTAACAATATGCTACAAACATTCACTAAGCACATGCACAACATGCCACCAAGGGAAAATGTCAAGCCTGTGAAAAAATCTGAACCAAAATCAACCGTTTCTCTTCCTAGTGGAAATGCTGATGCTACCAACGATGATTCTTCTATGGTTTCATCTATAGGGTCCAGAAGCAGAAGACAAGTTCACCCTCCTAAATCTAAAGATATCTATACTGCTGAATCTTTAAAAAGTAAGCCTAAACCAAAGGATAAAAATATTCTTCAAGATTTATCCTTTGCTAAACAATTATTAAAAGACTTGATGTCTAAAAAACACCAAGACTTAAACTTCCCATTTTTGGAACCAGTAGACTATGTTGGTTTAAATATTCCACACTACCTGGACTTTGTCAAAACACCAATGGACCTAGGTACAGTTCAAAAGAAACTTATAAATTGGGAATATGCCAACTTTGATGAGTTTGTTGATGACGTTACTTTAGTCTTTAATAATTGTTATGCATTCAATCCAGAAGGAACTGATGTTAATATCATGGGTAAGGCTTTAGAAAAAATATTCAATCAACTTCTAAAGAACAAACCGGAACATGAAGCTAGCGAAGAGGATGCTGAAGAAGAAGAATACAGCGATGAAGAAGAGTCTGATAGTGAGGATCTTGAAAAGGAATTAGTCAAAGCTGGTAAAAATAATCCAGCTATTATGATGCTTGAACAGCAAATAGCAACTTTCCAAGAACAATTAAGAGCCATGAGAGAAATTGAATACAAAAACTTGATTAAGAATAAAAAAGGAGGTAAAAATCTTTTGAAGAAAGTAGGTGTGAAGAAGAAAAGGGCTGGCAGAAAACCAAAGACTGCTGATGCTCCTGTCACCAGAAAGAGAAGACAATCTTCAGCCACCGGTGGCGTAACACAAAAGAGAAAGGTGTCAATCAGTCAAGAACCAGTTGTACAAGCTTCTTATGAAATGAAGAAGTATATGTCTGAAAAACTTGAGCAATTTTCAATGGATGAAATGAATGCATTCACTACATTCATTGGAACAAATATACCAGCATCTCAAATGCCTAAAGATGAGAACGGCGAAGCTTATCTTGACCTGTCGCAATTACCTGGAAATTATGTCATATTGTTGTTCAATACCTTTTTCCAGAAGTATGGTGACTTTTATGAAACTCCTCAACTTCCAAACGAACACATCTTTAATACTCCATCTAGTGTATCATCTCCATTCATGAACCAATCCCCAACTTCAGCCCAAAGAAAGGTCAACCAAGAAGGTGGAAAACTGGAGCAAATTAAACAAAAATTGCAATCAATGAATACTAAAGCTTCTCCAGGATCAAACTTACCTAACACAAGTCAAACCTTGTCAACATCTCCAAACAACATGAAGCCAAGGGGCTTGTACCTGAACAATGACAATGATCAAGAGAGTAGCGATGATGATAGTGAATCTGAAGAAGATTAATGATGTTCCTTTCTTTTCTTTTTTTTTTTTGTTTTGCAATTTTATGTTTTTTTTTTTTTTTTTAATTTAATTTAATTTCATTTATATATATTTTTTTTTTCGTTTTTTTAACATTTATAAAACTTTATTTTTGGTTTTCACATTTTTTTATTAACTTTTCTATTGTTTCTACTTCCTTCTTTAATCCTGGACATATAGACTTGTTGTTTGAACCTTCTGTACTTTCATCATTTAAGGACAATTCCGTTAGTTTATTTTGTAGTAATGCTTCGTATTTTATGTACCATTTGTAGATGATTAGAGCCACATTTGCCAGCATTTTACTGTCTTCGTATTTTCTATAGTAGTAGTAATATTCCATTTGTGTGATCAACTTTGTTCTGTAGTTTTTATTAAAAATAACCTCACCTACGAGCTTCTTGATAAGAATATCCTCAATTCCTTCAAGCTCATTGATATCAGTGTTGAAAATGGTCATCAAATGATCATCTGTGTCTTTGATACTCATCAAGTAATCACATAACATAGTATGATTAGGAATGTTGTAATTTCCAGAATGATCAGCCATATCAAATTGTTTAAATTTATCTAAGCTATCTCTTTCAGGACCGTTGTACTTGTTTAAATACTCATCCAAGTTTTCATTAAACTCCTCAATTGTTTGGGATTTTCTTATTTTGTATG